>MU173136.1:0-29157 GCA_016695475.1 Suillus decipiens | reverse complement strand
GTTCTGAAACGGTTCTGAATCGCTCTGAAAGATGCTTGGACAGCTACTTTCAAATCGATAGACCAGATTTCCCCTGCTTGTTACGATATTTGGGCACACGAAGTGTCCTAGAACGCCAAGCTCGAAGTTCACTCGCTTCATGCTCTTATCGGTCACCAAGCTGCGACAATGAGCGTCTGAAAACTTAATTCGCTACAGGGTGTTATGGAGTGTTACAGAGTGCTTTGTAACACTCTGTAACAAATTATGATTTCCTGATGCACCTCTCGCAGCGTACGACTATTGATTGACGATCTTGTGGAAACTACCAAAGTGTAGCGAGGATAGAAACACTACGTTCAAGAGATCAGATAAGAGTAACGAGTAGAAGCGTATGGATTGGTTAAGGACAAGAGACGATACTCTACTACACATGCGTTACGAGATATAAATAGGGGTCAGTACAAACAGCAACCAACAATGCGCAGTGTCCAATCAGCGTGCCTCATGTCTAAGCAGTGCGTCCGATTCTGCTTACTCCCTCCCACCTCATGAAGATTCTTTTTGCCTCTCCCAGACGTCCAGTGCCTCACAGTCTTCCAGGTCGCGGCGCGGCAACCATTCGTGTTCGTCAGCCCCGAAACTGACTCTCAGCGGACAAGATAACATTTCTCGCGCCCTACTTTCTTCTCGTCTATGATCCTATCAATGAATTTTTCCATCTGGCCGTCCTTCGTGACAACAGGTCCAGGCCTTGGGAATTTGCATGAAGGGAAGATGGTAGAGTCATTGGCATGGTACAGTCGTAGTTGCGATGCATGAAACGTAGGGAAGATGTTCGGGGAGTTTGGAAGGTCGAGTGTATATGTGGAAGATTCCGGGTGTAAGGTCCGTCGTATCTGAGCATAAATTTAGTGACGTGCTTATCACCTTTTTGCAAATATTCCCTCCGTCGATGCTTGGTGGACAGCATCACCGGGTTAACGCCCATTTCGTTCCACTGCGGCCGCTTCCAGTCCTCATCTCTTTTGCTTTATGTAAGCATGAAAACGCCTTATCAATGAACTTCTAACAAGCACTCACTATTTGCTGAGGTCAACTGAGGCCGGGCATGGTACCAGTCATCCAGACTTCAAATTGCAGCACATGAAATATCAACAGAGTCGCGGAGGTGAGAGCTAGGTGAAGGTGGTGTATGTGTTGGGATGTGCTACAGAGAAATAATTGGATGCTTTGGACGTTGTAAGTCTCGTTGACTGAAATGGTCTGATGGGTGGGATAGATGGTGGAAAACGTTGAGCAAATCTTCATGAAGCCCATCATTGACTGTGCAGTGAGCCAGTGCCGCCGTTTCTGATCTCACGTGAATGGTTACCCACTGAGGCTATAGCGCAGGCGGTGACAAACGAGGTTGTGGTAGGAGGATCATAGCATGCACGCTCATTTGCCTTCTTGCTATAGGCTAGGTAATAATGTGGTGACAGTCTGTCATCCGTAGCAGAGAAGAATGGGTTTATATCGAACGATGTCTACTGTGCATCGAAAACCGCTATTCAATCGTGAGCACAAGCGCTTGGTATGTACTCACTCACAATGTCCTATTGCATCTTAAGTGAGTAGGATATACAGTGCAGGAACTCGGATCACACGACGTCACTGGACACGTATGCCAGCCAGTTGACACGGTTTTTTGTATGTTCACACATATCTCCTTCGCTGCTCACGCTGCCTCCAGCTAGCTTTTAAGGCCTCGGCGTCCAACATTACAGACGTGGTGTCGTTTCTCGTAGGCAGGTAATTTGCCTATGGATGAACGAAATTTTTATAGCCGAGAGAAGTATAATTCACTTCCAATTTTTTCGCAGGAACAGAGGTGCGAAAAAACATGGCTATCTACGCCATATCAATGCAGCAACGAGATGATAGATTGATAGTGCATATCTCTCTAGCATCTCATTACAGCTATGGTAACGTTCGATTCTCAACCACGATAATCTGCAATCAGCTGCATTTTCTCTCGGTAGTGTTTCATTGCAACCATTACGGAAAATCGGGTGTGTCAATGTCTTTTTGGCGTCTGAACTCATAACGCACAAGAATGCATTGCGCCTTGATCAGAAAACTCATAAAGCTATGGCCGATGGCGGCGATCGTCATGTAATACTGCTCCCCGTATTGGGCTAGGAAAGTGCTTGATTCGGTCACGGTGGTCTGGCAGTTATTGGCCATGGCAGACGTGCGGGAGATGTGATGCACCGTGGCAACGATGGATAATATGCATGGCAAATGCCGACGCCGTGTCGACGGGCCAACACGGAACGTCTTATGGATGTTGAGTTATTGGGACAAATGGAGTAGGTCTCAAGCTCTCGATGCTTCTCCACACGCTAAAAATATTAATCGATATACTTGCAGCGTTATGGTATTTGCTATCCTCGACACGACCGCCTCTGTGCTTGCCTCGCTGAATCTATCTGCTTTCCCAATTCCAGCGCTCAAGCAAGACTCGGGAACGAAATCCATGATCCCACAAAGATACTTCGACAGTGACATGTCATCCGCAGAACTGCCCTACGACGTTCCTCGACGGTCGTCAAAGAAACCCCCCGTTTCCATCCCATCCAGTTATGTCCCGAGTGTACGTTACCCCTCCTTCCTATATATAAGGAAACTCACTTTATGCATGGGGCACTACAGAACTTCCAAAGCAACCTCCCTCCCTTTTCAATCCCTCACTCGTTCCCGTTCTCGTGGATACACGTTCACCGTTTTGATCGTGCTGAAGCGAATTAGTTGGCGTCCTCAGCGGTGACTTGAATACATATGGTCCCTCGCAGGCACAGGAGGCAAATTTCTCATTGGATAGGAAAAATGCTGTGTTCACGTCGAGGTCTGCTGCTCTAGGCGTCAAGGATAGTGTACTCCAACATCGAAGTACTCGCAGCCCTTTCTCACCAAAGTTCATATCCCTAAATGCACACAGGATGACGTTATTCGGCATAGCCGCTCCTGCATGTCAGTTTTTAAATCCATCATATGTTAATGCTCCTGACCAGAACAAGTTCTCGGAACGCTCGTGCTGCGTTTGCACTTCTTGCTCCCAACGGGACGGAATGCACAAGACGACGTGGAGGAGACTCGATGGAAACTACAAGCATTTTGACGAAACTACCCGTTGGTGAGCCAGGTGATGCCACTAATTCAGTGTGCGGCTGGTGAAGATTCACTTGATAGTTGTGTGGTATTCAATATTTCGTCATGATACCTGTGCGCAGAGTGGGGTGGCATGGTTTGATGCAGTAGACAATAGAGTTACAAGATCAACAGCTGAGTATATTGATAGGAAGAGTCACACACATTGTCCACGTAAATATTACAACATACTGCGAAACGGCACAAAGTCAGTTACATCGTGTCTTGCGGGGATTTCCACCCGATGAGCAGTAGCTTCGCTCATAAAAAATACTTAGTACAATAGTCGTATGGATCGTTGACTACACTAGATATCTAAAACCAACAGGATCCTGAAGGTCGTTGACATCCTCTGTATTCTGCTCGTTTCTCTCAATCTGCTTATTCATCCGCTTCAAATGCAAATGCATGATGCCAAACATGGCCGTCGACATCCCAAGTGCTGCGAGGCAAATGGCGTAGGAATAACGATATGTCGGGCCCCAACTGAGAGGCCAGGCGAACCTATGAAGGATTTTAAATAATCAGCGAGAGCAGGAAATCTGTGGGACTGACACTCCGATGATGTTCCCTATCCCAGCTATTGCACCAACCACAGCAATAGCAACAGCTCGCTTCGCAGGTTCTCTGGCAAAAGTGTTGTTTACCCACGCCCAGAGAATAATTTGTCCTGCGGCGATTTGAGCCATCATAAACCTGCACGTCTCTAAGTACACAAAGCGTCACTCTATTGGACGATAATGCTGCTTACAGGGAAATATAGCGCGCAATCATGTTCATCGTACAAATGGATATAATAAATCCAAGAGCAGCGAATGCATTCGATGCAGCAATGTATATGTAACGCTTCCGCGTGTTGTCAGAGTACCTGGTCGTTCATGAGACGTGGTTGGAGATGTATGTAAAGTTAGTTTACCGACCTTGAAAGAGAAAAGGCACCAATCGTAGCAAGCACCCATGGAGGAGCGGCGAGCAGCAGAGTCACCGTCTTATCATATCCCATAGTCGCGACGATCGTCGGGAAGTAAACGACGAATGACAGCGCCATAGAATCGACAATCAATGCGACTGAAAAGCACCATACCTTCCAGTCGGACAAAGCATCCCTCAGTCCCTGCATGGTCGTTCGTTTCCCAGGTTCGTCCATTCTTCCATACCCATCATCTGCAAGGCGAGAGATAGCTAGTGATCTTTCCTCCGGAGTGAGCCATCTGGTGTTGTGAGGGAAATTCGGGAGTATAAACATCGCACAAATCGCGAGTATAATAGTGATGCCGCCTTCGATGTAAAATAACCATCTGTAGATATGTCAGCTTCAGCGCATGACAGAGACAAACGTTTCTCGCCTCCATGAAGCTTGACCAAGTTTTCCCTGCATGCCTGTAAGTATGCCAGATGCAAACAAGGATCCGAATCCAGCGCTGAGCACGGATCCACAAGTAACGAGAGTCGTTCTCACAGCGAGTTCGTCTGGCTTGTACCATCCTGATAGAAGAAACATGGAGCCAGGGAACAAGGGTGCTTCGGCAAAACCAAGAAATAAACGACAGAGAAGAACCCCAGTATAACTTGGGTTGAACTATCAGATGCCACAATGACAAACAATGAGATTGTGTACTTCTGTGTCATCCCTGTGTACGGTTAGCATTCGTGGTCATGAGTGGCCAGTGTCGACAAACCTGTTAATGTTGATAGTAAACCCCATATCACCATACAGAAAGGAAGCAGGATAGCAGGTCTTTCTAGCCAATGCAGAAACATATTCCTAAAAGAAGGTCACAATAAACTTTCCCTCAACGAAGGATACAACTTACGCTGGCACTTGCATGACAATATATCCAACACTGCTGATAGACAAGAGTGTCGCGTATTGATTCCCCTGCAGGTGGAGGTCTTTCTCAAAATTTGCCAATCGTGCGCTACTGTGCACGATATGAAATATCATATAAACGAGTATGAAGACGCGTACTATACCTAATGCTCGCTTTGTCGATCTGACCAGCGGTAAGCATCGAGTAATAAAGAGCTCAGACTCACATAGTTCAGGGCATACAAAACCAAAATCACAGACACATGTAGGTCAATCTTCCTCACCAATTTTCTCTCGAGATTATCACGGGAATGACTGGATAAACCAGAGGAGGCCTCAGCCACCTCCGCTTTCTCATTGCTGAGAGCAGACATCATTCAAAAACAAAAGTACGACAGAAAAGTTGAAAAGCCTCTTCTTTGTGATGTGTAGGTGAGAAATAAAAATTGCGGAGCTGACGTGAATTGTCTAGTACGGTCATTGATTAAATGTTGACTGGCACCCAATAGGATACGCGGGCCGCCTTGAGCAAATTGTTACTAGTATAAGCAAGTGTGCGTGGCATGTAGTCATGGTTGGAGCTTGGCTAAACTCAGGAGTTTCAAATTGTCAACGAGTCTGGTAAACTGGTTATGCGACTCACGGCAGAATTCATGTGAAAGGGTCCGATGGTAGAACCTCGGGGAGATATGATATCACTTCATAAGACAACACAGATGGGTTTTGAATTCATTAGAGGCGCTAAAACCGGCTGTCGACTCCTTAAAGCAAAATTGTGCTTGTAAAAATGTGTCTGAATTCGAAGGGGAATGCTTATTGAAGAGTAATTTTCAGGAAGTACGAGTTGCGAGTGGCAAGATGAGAGCTTTCGTGCGAGGATGTTCGAGTTTGAAATGCTGAGGGAAGATGAATGAATTAGACACCAATCTACGAAAATATACGAGCTGTATATGCGGACCGAATCTGAGTGGCTCTAGAACGCCAGTAGCAAAGGAGTATGGGAGATGTTATCAAAGCAAAGGTATAAAGAGCGCAGACCAAAGGTGTGAAGGGAAACAGAAGAAAATGAAAAAGGACATATGTCAGTGCGAGACTTGGAACGGCTAAGGTAACTTGTTCTAACGAGCGTCCAGCGCCAAAGCCCGTAGGCTTTCTTACATGCTGGCGGCCAAGTACAGATCTGATGGTGGCCCCTCCAAAGTCCGAGTGGTGGAAAAAACAGACTTTGGATACACGTGACTAAGCCTCTATGCACGTGACCAGTCCTTTGATTCCAGAAGACAGCCCCCCAAAGCCCAGACCTGGTGCCAATCCGTGACTTTGTGTGAAGCTTGTGTGCCGCGAGCAAAAGTCATCCTGGCCTGGGTGTCCCTACGACAAAGCCTAAGCAATTACATAATTTCCTGGTAGCGAATTGACGTAAGTACTTTACGACGGGTCTAAGTAAGCATTTGAAGTGTGCAAACCTTGATTTCGGGCACCGGATCAATGAACGGTGAGGAAACTACAGCCCTGTACAACCACAACAATCTTTTCTTCGTTCCGTCGTCTTCGTCTCAAGAAAGCGCCTGAAGACGCTGATCCCCACTCATTTTTTTTATTGTCGCTCGTTTGAATTCTCTTGGCTTGCCTTCTAGCTCAGGCCCTCCTCATTAAGGCACTTGTCTTACATTATAACTAGTCCTTTAAATTCTCGCTATTGGCATAAGCAGGAAATTTAATCCATGGTGGTTTCAACGCGCTGCAAATGTCGCCACAGCGAGCGACTACTCACACCATGCCTAACCTTCGCCGCTCTCGCAAGCAGCCTGCTACAAGGAGCTATGGCTCAAACTACGCACTCCACAGCTACTCAGCAACTTCAACGTCTTCAAGATCCCAATGTCATTGTCACCAACACAAACGGGACCGTTGTGGTTTACAGCCCGCTCACTGGAAATGAAATTCCTCAAGGACTCGCAACCGATGGCAGCGGTAGTGGATTCTCACTACCTGCTCTCTTATGGATTGCATTCTCGTTCACCGTTGGTGTCCCGCTCATGCTGGCTGGCTTTCGGGGCTGGCGCCTCAGCACCGGTGCAGCCATAGGCCTCTCTGTGGCTGTCACATGTGGGTAGCGACCAACGTTTCATGTGTATGCAAATTTACCTAACTCGTCTGCAGCGTGGTCTGTTTTCGTTAATACGTTAGACAATGTTGGTATTTCGGACATTACCCTGACAGCTTTAGTTCTTGTACTATTTTGTTTGGGCTTTCTCTTCGGGCTTTTAGAAGTAGGTCGCATGGTGGGGCTCCTCCAGTTAGGCATACAGGGTGGCCTCACCATCGGGATACGGATAGTATTACTACGAAGCCTTTTATTGGTACCCGAGCCTGCCGCATTCTTCGTCAATTGGCTACTCATCGCATTCTGCGGTCTCGCGAGTGCAGTACTTGTCATTTGGAAACAGCGAGTTGGATTGGTGAGCGTTGGCTTCGTCGTTCATCATGTCCCTGCGTCCTGACTGAATTGAATAGCTTATAGGATCGGCGTCTGTTGGTACTTTCTTTTGCGCCCTGGGCATCGATTTGGTTGTTAATCAGCAATCTGGGATGAGTCGGGGCCTTAGATATTTGATTGACAGAAACCGTTATCACGTCGTGGTGTGTACCTACCCTGATTTGTTCAAAAGCAATCACGACTTAATCAGATTGCAGGACACAACGAGTAATGGGTATTTTCCGCCCACGAGCACATTGGTTATGATTGCACTTTCCATTGCATTGACGTATGTCGCCAGTTCCCTATATCTTGTGTATCGTAAGCCTTGACATATTGACACGGGATATGATCAGACCTGCATTTGCATACGCCCAGCATAAGCTGTTTAAGGGTCCTTTCTGCCCAATTGATGATGACGATATCGAGTCCCTTCACGCATCAAACGAGACTCCAGTTGGCGACGAAGCTAAATTATCAGGCGAGGAAGCTCTGAAAACTAGTCCGCCAAATACGTCGCCTGTGTCGGCTTTGTCACATTTGAAGCCTTTGCCTGAAGACCGTTGCCCCACGCCTGCTGCCACGGAGAAAGTACGAGCGACTGAAGGCAACGCATTCACGAAAGACAGTTAACACTCATCATACACCCGTAGATCTTATACCTCAACGATTACCTAAATACCTTAGTTGTCGCATTTCATTTCATCGTATTTCTTCTTATGGTTCTCCATCGGATACATCATGCATGTGCTTCAGACCCGGATCCACAATAGACTCCCGTTTGTTTCAAAGAAGCTACCATTTCACTCGTCTAATCTGGTAGCTCGTGGTTGTTTTGTCGACTTGAACTGTTATCATGATTAACGTCGGCGTGCCGCCCGGTATTTTGACCAGTGCGTGTACGCATGTACCATTGTCTGGATGGAGAGCGTCGAGTGGATAAAGAGCGGGGCAATATAGCTCGTGACTCTCGCAGGCATACTGATGATCGATTGTTCGATGGTCAAGTACTTACTTAGCGTCGGTGCTAACGCGGAAAGGTCCGGAAATGGTCCAAAATCAAATATTCACATGTAAAATCCGCACATTTCATCGGCCGCATGTGAGGACGGACGGCCTTCATTTTTATTTTGTCTAGTTTTTCATCTGCTGGTATCTAGCGTATACCCTAACCAACCCTCCAGACGCCCCGATCTCTAGAATCATGTCAAGGAATGGGGACAAGAAGCCAGTAGGCTTCGCTACACATATCACGGCTGGAGGGATCGCTGGCGCGATGGAGGCAGTAAGTATACATATTCAATGTCGTGCACTCCATATAACGATCAAGGGCATCAGATCTGCTGTCAACCACTCGACACCATAAAGGTGCGGATGCAACTCTCCAAATCCGGGATGGCCCCTGGGGTATGTCACAAGCAACGTTGTGCGGCGTTCATCGTCTAACTCCCCGCCAGACAAAGCCACGCGGATTTTTGGCGACAGGTCTTATGATTGTTAGACGTGAGACGCCATTGGCATTATACAAGGGCCTCGGCGCTGTTCTCTCCGGAATAGTCCCAAAGATGGCCATTCGATTTGCTAGCTTTGAGACATACAAGGGATGGTTGGCGGATAAATCAACAGGGAATACGAGGGTGGGGAATATCTTCATCGGTAATCTATTCAAGGTTATTGCATGATGGAAGTTGATTTGACTTCTTGGCTTAGCTGGGCTCGCTGCTGGAACGACCGAGGCGGTCGCGGTCGTCTGTCCAATGGAAGTAGTGAAGATTCGTCTGCAGGCGCAACAACACTCGCTTGCTGATCCACTGGAAACTCCAAGATATCGAAATGCAGGTCATGCGGTCTACACGATCATACGTGAAGAAGGTTTCTCGGCCCTATATAGAGGAGTCTCGCTCACTGCTCTACGACAAGCTACCAATCAAGGTCAGATTGATGGGTTCTGTCATTGATGCGAGGCTTATGGATGTGATTATAGGCGCGAACTTCACTGCGTACCAGGAACTTAAGAAATTGGCACATTCATACCAACCGGATTTGAAGGACTTACCTTCATACCAACACATGATCATTGGACTTATATCAGGCGCCATGGGACCTTTCTCGAACGCTCCGATAGACACAATTAAAACCCGTGAGTGCCTCTTACAGGGATTGCCTACATCCAAGTAACCCATGACACCGATAGGATTGCAAAAGGCCACGTATGAACCAGGAACCACGGCATTTCAGCGGATTGCAGCGATTGCAAAGGATATGTGGAAACAGGAAGGCGTACGGTCGTTCTACAAAGGGATTACACCGAGAGTTCTGCGAGTGGCTCCTGGACAGGCAATTGTGTTTGCTGTGTATGAAAAAGTGAGAGGGATCATCGAGACGATGAATGTTTCACCGTCGCAAGATCGGTACTCGGAGTGATTTAAGAAGAGCCAGTACATCCGGGGGGATTTATTGCAGATACAGAAGTACTTAAGGGTGTACATTGTGTTCTGGTGAAATGAAGGGTGTGTGAGTTCTGACTTGGTTTATGGGTAGACGCTGGGAACGGCTTTGATCGGCCCGACTCGTATTCGGAAGACCGAACGTACACACTAACCTGAGCCCGAACGTCCAAGAGCTGCAGGCAAGCTTTATAACGTAGACGGAACGACCATCATCCTACACCCTACAGGTCTGAATAAGGAAAAATAGAGGCGAGCCAACAGTAATGACTGCTCCAACAAAGGTGTTAATGCTACATGGGCAAGTACCAGCTTGTCTAACTCGGAGTTCATGAATTACCACTGGCAGTAGCATATGTGGATGACTGATTCACTTCCTCAGACACTCGCAGAATGCTAGTATATTCAGTAAACGTGTAAGCACCTTCGTGTTTTGGTACCCGATCTTCATACTAGTTGATTCATCACAGCTTGGGGCCTTAAGGAAATCGATGGGGAAAAGCATTGAAATGGGTACGTTGGAATCTACGTGATCATTTCGTTGTATTACTTAACTGGCGGACATAGTGTTCGTGGACGGACCTATAGTATTACTTCCTGTTGATCTCAACGGCGCCTCGTCATTGGCAGCTCTCGGAGCTTCCGAGGCGAACATGACATCCTCCGATCCTTCGACCACTCCCCGAGCTTGGTGGAAGACTAACCCGGAGAAAACAATCGCCCATGGGTTAGAAGACTCTATACTCCTTTTGAAAGATATTCTTCAGCGTGATCGATATGATGTGAGCATGTCTGGTATACACCACACATTGAGCTGAGCTGAATTGGTTATAGGGTGTGTTTGGCTTCAGGTAATCTTTGGCTGGCTCTCTTTAATGCCGTTTGGCTTATCGGTGAAACCAAAGTCAAGGAGCAGCTATGGCTGCTCTGCTTGCCGCTCTAGTGTGTATATTCGCAATGTAATCGGACCGGTTGACTCTCAAGGCTTCATCCTTCTTCAGCTAGAGCGGCCCCATTCATACCCTCCTTTTCTCGTCGATGGAGAGGCTCCTCACCCGCCTTTGTACGTAACGTCTTATCAGAGAGATACAAGTGCTCAGCCTTGACTTAGCAAATTCTGTGTAGCCGTTTCAGGCTTTAAGGCACCCGGGTCTCTCAGCGCAGAAGCTTTTGGGACATCGTATTCTACACCCACCCTGCATGTTCTCGGGAAAAATGATGTCATTGTCATTGAGGAGCGCTCGAAGGGCCTCCTTGATCTTTCACAGAACAAGAGGTTAGAGGAGCACGATGGAGGTCAGCTTCCACCATGTGGTGTGACTCGTTTCTGACACCTAAATAGGTCATTTTGTGCCTTCGAAAGCTAACTGGAGAGAGTTCTTCCGCAATTACTTGATTGATCCTCTTGGAGCGATTCCTTCTCCAGAACCGAGAACTGTTTTTCAGCCTGCCCCCGATGATTGATGCACTGGTGTCTCAAACAATACCTCAAATTGTAATAGAGCTACGTGGTAGAAGTGCTGTACCTCACAGACACAAATACGTGGTCTTCGAGAATAGGCGAGGACGTCACAAAACCAACAAAACAATGGATGAGCTTGTTAGTGAAGCATCTCACTGGACGACTTCGCTATTTCGAAATTTCGAATTCTGATCCATCAGTAAAAGGATTCCTGGCAGAGTCATAGTCATTTGTTTCTTTAATCGTTTCGTTGGGCCCGCTCGCAATAGAAGACCGTATCCTGGACTTTACACTGAACACCAGTCATCTCGATCACAACCTTCAAGCTGGCGCTAGCTAAATTCATCCTGGGGTTGCAGCTTAGGATGCAGAGACAAATCGATCCACTCAACTTCAAGCAACAACTCCAAGATTAGCGCTAGCTATGGTGACCGATTATCGGACACGTTCAAGGTGCATGGGAAAGACGTTAAAATTGATTAAACAACAATTTCAAGGTCTTTCTTTTTTTCTCACTTTCGGATCCTTATCGGAGTGGAGTCAAAGAGGGGATCGGCCCAGAGTTAAAACAGAAACTCACCGCGCCTCAACTCGGCACGGATTGTCCATTAGTATTTTGCAGCTTACCGGCACGATATCCTGTGTGAGCATACTATCTGCGGGGGATCGACCACTTCTCAGATAGGCAAAGGTTGGGCGTTTGATATGGTGCTATCCGAGGATGCGGCCCTCGGGAATTGACTAGCAGTCTAGGTCTATCCATATAGGGTGAAATGCTATGTAGGGCTAACTAGGAAAGGGGGGTCCGAGGGTATCCATGACCCTCCACCGACGAATTCGCAAATGCCCTGATAGGCTCGGAGGCTGTCATGATATTACTGAAAAATCGTTCTCGTAATAGTACTAGGCTCGATTACGACTTACTTATAATACAAGTCATGAATACTGACCGGTCGTGATAGAGGTAACGAGGCGACAATCTTGGCTCTTGTGTACGGTAAGTATCGTGAGCACTGGTATCTCATATTAACAGCTTGGGAATGTCAGGAAATCGGATCATCCAGTTCAAATGAATTATCATTGCACCAATATTCTCATCAAGTACGCTTACCTCCTGGAGCATCACAACTTTAGCTTTACCACCTTTACTGTCCAAATCGATCTAAGTTGGGAATTCTATAGTACTTTGTCCAAGATTAATTAGGCGACCGAGTGTGACAATGTACATATATACAGAACGAGGGTGGCATACTAACGTACAAGAAAATGTTCATCACAAACAATTCAGCAAAGTGTACACCCAGACATAAGAATGCCCTACTAGGATGCAGGTGGATGTAATCTAAAGACATGAGCGTTGCGCGTCGATCTGCGCGAGAAAGAAGCGCCACACTGGTCGCAGAAGTATTTCACCTGCAAGTGCACCTCTTCGACATGTCGAACAACGCTCTCTCGTTTCATGGGGCCTCTTTCGCAGTTGCCCCACGCGCAAGGTATGACTGATTTTGCCGGCCCATTCACCCCGTGCGTCCCCAAATGTTTTGAAAGGTCCGCTACACTAATATATGCGCCACATGGTATCCCAAAGCCGCTGTCCCACAAACAGATGATGTGGTCATAAAAGTTGGCGGCTGCGGTGGGATTGTGTAGAACCTATGATGTGCCACATCATCGTCAGCTGTCAGAGAACCGGTATGATGATCGGCTAAGACTGACTGGTAGAATGGCAGACATGTGTTCTCGTCGTAAAAGGTAGAACAGACGATGGTTAACGAGGAATTAATTTCGTGGGTGGCTACCAGCGCCTGTGATTGCCTGCTTTTATAGTCCCAAAGGCATCTGCTAGAGCGGATTCGAACGAGCGATATAACGCAAAGCCAATTTGGTTCAAAGGCCATCCACCCGTTCATATCAATGTAGAAGTTCGATGACCCTATCAATGGGATTGAATTCATCGAGGAAAGTTCGTTGACCTCCTCATATCCGATGCTAGATGTTGGCTTGGCGATATTAATTAAAGAGGTGAAAGGGTTGCGGCACAACGTACTGTGCTTTCCGATGGTTCACATACTTCTCCAAGGGTAGTGACAACGGTGGTTGCGGCTGGCAAGGTCAGCCAAGAAAGCGCCGGTCTAGCCTATTCTGGCTGACCATGTGACGGTTGTCTACACGCAGGCAGGTCAGATATGCGGAGGAAAGGAGGAAAGTCAAATGCGAATACCGAACTTTATGGGTCCACCTGAATCCAAGTATCACGAGTGGCGACGGAGTCGAACAAACGGAACAACGCCACCAGTGCGGCGGTTTTAATTCACTATACCAAGTTGGATATTTCTGGCATCGCATAACAAGAAATTAAACATGAGTGGCATCACCTTTCCGTAACAATCAAGGGAGGTTCGTTTGCGTGTGCACATGGTTACTGGTGGCAGGTCTTTGACAAGCACCTGTGTACGGCTAGATCGGCGAGAAGGCGCCCTACCGATATCATTTTCTGTTGTGCTTCAGTGTTATACTGTGGTGTTTTGAACCCATTCATGGTGAGTTTTTTCCTGCAAGTAGATACAGTGATTTGATTGAGTCAGTAGAAAATGAGACGGGTGGGCGCGCACCGTACTGCATCCGTAGGAAGGGTATCGTATCTGTAAACACGTTAAAACCATCAGAGGTAAATTTAGGGCTCACGGTTTGAAGATAATCAAACGTATGGCGCTTTTGTCGTGATCCGATGGTGTTGGTCGCTGGCTGTCGTGCAGCTTATCAGTTATCGTAATTCATAAAATGGTCAACTTCGCAATGGCGGTTCCGTCCGGTTCCGTCCAATTCATCGAGTTCACTCGGGGCAAGCCAGTAACAGTAACGATTCAGAAAATCTCTTGCAAGATATTCAGTAATGTCCGTTTGGTGTACGGAAAAAAATAGGAAACTTTTAGTCGCTGAACTAGCGGAGGGTGGCTTGAAAACCCTTTGAGTTTGTGAAACTTCATTTGTGAGGAATGTCACGGTATTGGCTTGTAGGGGGCCGTCATACACGTGTATTAATATTTCGAAGGAGCCGAAGGGATGTATACTTGACCTACCTAGTCCCGACTTTGGCCAAAAAAAAGGAATTATCTCGTCAATGTCCTTCCCAAGAATCCTAGCGCTGGGCAGAAGATCATGAGCATCTGGAAGATGTGAGGAAATTGAGCGCTGAATGACTTCACGACATTGACTCTGTAAGACCGGCGATGAATTGTGTGAGAGACCATTTGGTAGATGACTGTATGGAGATCATGGAGATCATGATGAACCTTAGGTGATCCGTGTCCCGACAGGTGCGGCTGTCAAGCGGGCATTGGAAGGGTGGGTTGTCTCGTGATGCAATCATAAGTGTTGTAGGACCCTGTCCAACTATATGAATATAATAAAAAAGGTCATTTGCGCGTTCAGCGGTTTGAACTTTGCACGCTCTGTCTACGATATGCGCGCGGCTGTGTAGTACAATCAAGTTCAACTCAATAATTTAACACAGATATCTTACGGTACCCAACTCCGGATGGCCTGAGCAGATAGGCTAGTGTTAACGTAAGGGGGTTCTTGGTAACGAACGTAATCACTATAGTGATATTAACCAAATGGGGTAATTTTTTATGGTACACTGCCCGGATGGAAAGCGAGTTGCGATATTAATATTTATCAGCGCCTTATCACCTCTTGTCATCTAAATATTTACTTCTGAACCCACATTCATGGGCCACGAGGACGGGACATCATTGGCCTTCAGCGAGCTGCGAAAGGAATCTCAAGATATCTACAACCGAATCCACTCCATCGCAGAGGATGCCGCTTTTGTAGACCAAGTCTATCGGTCTTACCCCAGACTTCCCCTCATCCGTGAGTGACACTGACCATCGATTACCGTGATCGCCTCACGCATCCACCAGCCAACATGCGATGCGGAGCATGGTACACAGACCCTGACACCGTAAATCTGCTATTGTTCACGAGTCTCAAAGCTCACCATCAGTGCAGGCGTCAAATGAACGTGCATATTTCAAGTCCACTGATGGACACACCGGAAATTGGAGCTTCAATCTTCGGAGGCCTAATTTACACGTATTGCCTTTGATTTGTGCCCACGCAGGGTTCGTGCGCCACTCACATCGACGATATCACAGTGTATAACATGTGGGCTCCAGACTACTCTTGGTGGATTCTACGAGAGCAGGGAAACGCATGCCAGACGCCCTCTCTAAAACCGTTCCAATCTGGTGTGCAGTCATAAATCGAGCCGTCCTTAAAACCGCTCCGAACATGAACGTGGATGCGGATGCTTGGAATACGAAGCTATATACCCCACCTGGTGTGGTCAGCGCTCAAGAGCATGATCAGATCGAGCAGAAGTTGGATGGATGGGCGAATGATCTTGCTGTTAGTCTTATTCTTTTTTACTCCCGAGTTTCAGCATCTGAAATCGTTGGATTTGTAGGCATCGTTCTACGTACTCCCTAAACTGCAATATCCCCTTCGTCCGATCTGGATAACACCCAGCACCACTATATTCCCCAAGTTCCCTGATACTGATGCTGAACGGCGGTTCTACCCTATAATATGCATATCCGCTTCGAAGCAGGTTTTGGACGGCATGGAAAGACGCGTCACAGGTTTTGCGTATATCCAAGGATCGGGGGATGACCATGAGCTGTGGAGTATGGTGTGTATCCTCCCTTGAGCTTGACCCTTGATGTTGACCGACTTGTGCGACAGGGCCTCACTCCCGCTCAATTCTGGAAAAATAGACAGACCCTCCTCCATGCAAGCCGAAGCGAACTACCAACCATCGTTCGAGCTCTCACATCCTCCACAAATACGCTCGCCACACACACCAATTTAAACTTCAACGCGTCATTCCATTTCACACCCATTCACCACGTCCATGGTAGACTCTCAGTATGTACTACTCATGAGATCCCCTCGTCTCTCGATGAGGAATTCTCAGTGGTCTATCTAACCAGCGCCGAGGCACCACCCGCTCTCAAAGACCATCCACGCGTCCTATATATCCAAACACCTCAAGGCAAAAAAGGCCAGCATCACTTCCTACACTCCGTCCTCCCGCAAGCCATTCCCTTCATCTTGCTCCACCTCCAGAATACGCGCCGCGTCTGCATAGCATGCGAAACAGGCACCGACATGAGTATCGGCGTCGCCTTGACAGCTCTCACAAAGTTCTTTGACGATTCAGGGGAATTTTGCGGCGAGTATGAGCATGAACGGGAGGGTGTCCTTTGTACGTCGCACCAGCCATGCCGAAAAATAGTTGATTGACGACGGACGCGCATTTAAATAATAAAGCCAAAGATGACATCAAAACCCGCTTGCACTGGATTATAACAAGTTGCCCACAAGCAAACCCTTCGCGCACCACTCTCAAACGCGTCAACGATTTTCTTCTCTCACCTCCCGAATTTCTCTCGCCCCCAAAGTTCCTGTCCCCGTCCGGCGCGCCAACCCCACCTCATGAACGCAAAACTCTGGCCCCTGAAACAGTACTGTAAACATTGTGCATGCACTCCAGCATAGCACATCAAAAGGACGAGATAATACTTCCCAAGACATATACTCCTCTTGGGAATATCAATGCCTGAAAGCGCATCGGAGTAAGGCCCGGAGGAAGCGACCAGTTTTTTTGATGCTCCTATTTTCGTCCTCTCCTCTCTGAGAGTCTGCGACTCTGTTTTCGTCCTTACCAGCTACCGTAGTCTACAGTCGACCATCACTTACTTGAATTTCCATGGCTTCTAGCTCATCGATGTCGGGCCCCTTCATTTTTGGCTCCTCCTACGTCTCTTGTTGTCTTGGATCAAGAGCTCCCTGATGACGGGACCAGTGTCATCCTGCGTTCTACGCAAGTATTTTGGTTTTGTTCTCTCGAGTGCGCCTATCGGCGCTGAGACAGTATCCTGCGGACCCTTTCGAGTTGTTCCCAGCCTGCGACAAATCACCGTAGGAGCGATATGGTGCGATTGCGCAGGCGGTCCGTGGATTGTCTATGTCATATGAATCGTAAGGATCATATTCTATGTTGCGCGCACATGTTTGTGATGTCGGTTGTAGGTAGTTCCAATTCAAAGGCTCCCAGACGAGATCTCTCCCATCAGATTCTTGAGCCTGCTCGTCATAGGCTTTCTGAGCTGCTGCAACATCTGGAAATTCTGGTTCATGATGTAGATCGACATCATGAAAGCCGTTGAATACAAGCTCGTCATCATTTTGATGCTGTTGACTTCCCTTCGATTCTCAGTTCCGAGTTATCATTTTTGGTTCCAGGAGAAAATACGTCCTGAAGCACTGAAACGTGCCACGGACGTCTGCGGTTTGCACTCATAATATTCTCGCGAGCGATCTTCCGTGCTTCGATGTGAAGGTGTCTCTTAACCTTTTGCGCAATGATTGCTTTCCTGAACATACACTTCCACGCAGTTATGATCTCGAGTTGCATAGCAGTGCAACTTCATATCCCGAAGGGTTGTTACGTCTACTCTTTTCATGTGCCAAACGTGTCATGCAGCGTCAGTCTGCAAATGATCGAGGCAGGCAACCTGTAAACTTATTGGCTGATAATTTTCAGTGTTATACAGATTGCTAGATGAAATTCGCGACGATATATGTCGGTGCCGATGAGATAGTATGAGAAGAGGAAATGCGTGAACATGCTATAGTGCTTGAGCTTCACAGATAGTTACTACCCACCATTATGTAGACAAATTGTCGATGCGGTATCATCCAGCTCAAGAGACTCAACATTATAGCAAAGGGAATGTCACACACTGTAAGACCGCATTCTACTGTTATCCATGCATGCATTGTGCGGAGCAACCCGCCATTGCATTAGAGTTCAACAAGAGGTCCCGGAAGGCTGCAGTGTATTACATTCATCCCAAACCGAGAAAAGGGTTCTCCACCTCGAGCATAAATTTCGTCCGGTTCGTAAGCTGATAATACAGTCGCCCGCTCAAAAAAACAAGCCCCCTTCCCCTCAAGGCAAAATAGACTGTTAAGGTAAGAGCAAGATGAGCATCCACATGCGGGGCAAGACATTGTTGGTTGATCGCGGTGCATTTACATGGTCATGTGCTGTCAAAGAAACCTCGCTTAATGATTACGGGAGAATTTTGAGGAGACATATACATCGAAGGGACCCCACACGATACAAAGAATCATACAGTAACTTGCACTCCTGGCACGAGACACTGGTCTACTCCTTTGTGGGTACACCATCCGGCTCCTTCGAGGCCACAGCGTCCGGCTCCTTTGCAACCACACCATCCAGCTCCTTTGAAACTACACTATTCTGCTCCTTCGAAGCCACACCATCAGTCTCCTTCGAGGCTGCACGTTCCGCCCTTTGGCGGGCCATAATTTCCAGTATCATTGGATGTTTGGCGGGGTCAAGAGGGGGGACAGATGGAGGATAGCTAGAAGCCTTCTTAACCATTCCAAGAAATGTATCAGCGGTATGCTTACACGTACCTCATGATTATTGGTATGCTGGTATTAGTGACTGTGCTACTTGAAAGATCAGTTCGTCTCAAAAGATGGTGGATATATATCTCGTACCTTGTGCTCCCACTACCAGGTTTCTCCAGTTTGAACTGCATATCGAACTTGAATGAAAATTTGGTAGTGTAGTTTCAAGGTTACAAGCGAGCGCAGATATGGAAAGCGGGTTTGACCTTCATCATCATTCAGGGGGTCGGCGTTGTCCTTGCGGAAATATTTGTAGCGCCGCGTGCCAGTTCTCGACTCCGTTCCGATTACATAATGATACAGACGGTACTAGTACACCATGCAAAGTTGCAAACAACAAAATTATCGTACAGGACAACAGGTGGATAAAAGCGCGGACCTTGCAGGACTTATGGAAGCGGTGGAAAACAGGTATAGCCAGAAAAAAAACAGCTCAACACGCAGAAGACTAACATATGATGCTGCAGATGCCGGTCAAAAACTAGCTAGCAAAGCGTCGGGAATGGTTAGAAAGAGCTATGCAAGGCCAACTGAAAATAAGCTCACCCACGGGATCACAGAAAATGCAGTCTGACAAATTGATCCTCAAACTAGACGCCCACGTGAACAAATACTCTGCTGTCCCAGTGGGATCTTGTTGTCGGGACTCTCATTGCCCATGGCAAGCCGATAACAATGAAAACTCCGGGTTCTGCTAGTTGGATCAGATGACAACATCCTTGATCGTCAACCGCCCATCACGCATTGTGAACGAAGGCTCGAACAGCTGAGCCTGTGCCTGGTTTGGGATTCCATGGTGGCGAGAATCAGATGGAATCACTGGTCATGGTTAGTGCATCGAGTACACCTTGTACTGTTACGAGGTTGTCTCTGAGTAAGGTGAAGGATGGAACAATGGGTACGAAATGTTGAGCCATGACGGATAACTCAGAATCAACAAATTTGAGTTCCTTCCCTACATTCGGAATCGCTTGACCAATTATATTGAGTTCGAGAAACACGCTGTCTTGCATGAAGGAGGGTCGCCAAAGTGGGGGTATAGCAGGATATGTAAATCTGAGACAAGTTGTCTCTATGCCTCTCATACGGCAGTTGTTAGTGCGCCATGACAAAGATCAGACAAACACTACATGAGAAAGCGTCCCTAGCAAGCGAAGTGGTGGCCATCCTGATGACATCAAAATGGCGTGGAGAATATGACTAGATAGTAATATGCTGATCTAGGAATTTCAATGCAGTCTGATAGGCAACTAAGGCAGAGCCATATGGTTCTTCTCCTCGGCAAAGGTAGCCCAAGACTTGGCGACAGTAAGATCAATGGGAGAGACTGAATGAGTTACATGGGGGAGTTGTGAGAGCAGCCTGAATGCTTTCATCAGAGAAGGTCAGGTGGATAAAACGCGGCCCTGATGCTTGAACGTGTCTCGAAGACTCTTTGCAAAATTGTTGAGAAGTGACAATGACCGCGCGGACAGAGGAGTAGTGCAGCCCGATGGTGCCCAATAGCGTCTTCAAGCTCATATGAGGTGCCCCGCTGTTTGAAACTGTTTTGAAGGCTGTTGGCGAGATTGCATAGGGATGATGATTGATCAGATGGACAGAGGAGTAGTGCGACCCGATGGTGCTCGATGGCCTCATAGAGGTCAGATACAACACCCAACTGCTGGAATCTGTCTCTGAGGGTGATGGCAAGGTTATTGAGAGACGATGATCGGTCAAGATGATCAGGTGGACGAGGGAGTGGTGTAGCTAAGTGGTGCTCAATGGCCTCATCGAGGTCAGACGAGACGCCCCACTGCTGTGATCTGTCTCTAAGATTGTTCGCGAGATTATTGAGGGCCATTGATCGATCAGGATGACCAACAGGAAAGAGGAGTAGTGCTGCGCGAAGGAGCTTGATGACCTCGTGAAGGTCAGACGAAATGCCCTGCTGTTTGAATCTGTATCCAAGGATGATGGCAAAATAGACGAGAGGGGTTGATTCATCAGGATGACCCGGGGGATAGAATAGTGCAGCCCGATGGAATTTGATAGCCTCATTGATGTGAGACGGGATGCCACTCTGTAAGTTCACTCGATACATTTCTATACTGTTTGCCGTCGATAAATCAAGGGGATTTGCGGCGAGTACTGTGAAGGTTAGAGTGAGACTAAGTACAAGCAACAGGACAATGCATACCTCAGCGGACGTTAAGAACAATGTCAGGGCAGAATGATAACGAGAACGTTGTTGAGCATAAAACATCAAGCTCAGGCTTTCAGGCTTCAAGATGCACGACAAGGCAACGTGTGCCAAGATATGAATAAAGAGACAGAAAAGGAAACGCTCGAAGGCTGATCGTCCAAGACCTAATTTGTAGTGCAAGTATCTATATCAATTTCGATGTACCATTCCAATAGCGCTGGTCTTTTGATAGCCATTTCATTGTCATTGTCTAGCGTCAGTCACTGCAAGATACGAATTGTCCACAAGCCGATCCACTCTCAAACACATCAACAATCAACAAATTCTGCTTCTAGTGCATCTCATGAGCGCAAAACAACCTCGATCCCCGAAACCGTACTATAAACAACAATCCGAAACTGAGCGTGCATCCCAGCATGGTACGTCGAAGGCACGAGATGATACTTGCCAGGGCATATACTCCTCTTGGGAATATCAACGCCCGAAAGCGCATCAGAGTAAGGCCCCGAGGAAGCGATACATCGTTGGAGGTTTGTGCTTGAGGAAAAGAGGGAGAGATTAGTGGACACGCCCGGGGCACGAGCGAGAAGTTGGAGACGGGCCCTGTGAAGTGGTTAGCACTTTTTGATATTTGCGAGTAGGGGGATGTACCCGAATTCAGAAGCACATGGGATGGTTACTTCGTATACTGGATTGCGATGGTATCGATTTTGACTTGGTCCGCCCGCAGCAGTCATCGAATCCCTAACAAACCCCAAGATTTGTTTCAAGCAAAAAATTAAAACCGACGGACGTACCACTTCCCACAGACAGTCTTGACATACATTCCCGCACCCTCCTGCGGTATCGGATTTATTTCAAACTGAGAGGGACTCTCCACCTTGAGTGTGAATTTCCCCGTCTGGTCCGGTTCGTAAGCTGATAATACAACCGTGTAGTCGCCAGCTTCAGTCAAAAAAATGAGCCCCCTTCCCCTCGCGGTAGAAAAAGAGAAAGTCAACGTACGAGCAAGATGAGCAGCGATACGGGCATGTCCATATGTATAAGGCCCAGAATGAGCCACCACCTCTTTCTGACTCAGTTCTGATATACGCTCGCCTCGCGACCACACTGCTGTGACGTTTAGTGAGATATCTCTAGTGCTCTGTGCGGTGAGTATGACTTGTGTCTTGTCGGTGCTGGCGCTCTGCCGGTTGTTGATGCTGGTATTAGTATTATGCACACGCAGGTGATACTGTGGATTCGCCATATACGTCGGATGCGTGCAATTCCCGCCAGCTGTTTTATGAGTCAACGCACCGTCGATCTAACATCCATCAGCGGTGGCGAAGAAAAGAACAAATTTGAGGGATACTTTCTGTATATATCTCGCGGGCGGAACCCTCGTATCCCAAGATACCACCACATCCGGCGAATAAGCAAATGCAGTGACCGTGAAGCCGACTTGATCGAAGTGACCGTCGTAGCAGGCTAGTAAGGAGAGCGAGCCTGAGGTGTGTGTTTGGAATTGAGATATTTTGGTACGCGAGAGGAGGTGTGTGCTGTTCGTGTAGTTGCTCTGTGCGTTGGGTTTGTCAGTACTGCGAATGGATAAAAAGGGTCGTAAACAGGAAAGAAGAGGAAGAAACACACCTTGAGCGCAACATGTTCTAGATCCTCCCCTAAAACCATGTCATCCTCTTGAACATTAATCGCGATGTATTCATTTGTGCGGCGAGTGTCGCAGAGGTGACGCGTCAAGAGGATCCATATTTCCGTTTCTGAAGAGTCCTTTCCGTTTCTGTCTCCGTTGTTGATGTCATTTGTATTTGTGTTAAGAGCTGATGAGGTTTTTTGATGCGCAGGATCGTTGGCTTTTTGATAGTCCAGTCGTAGATGGTGAGTAGAAGCTACATCCAAAACGTGTTGGCGCTGTACCACGTGAATCGAGAGTAGCCGTACCTCCCCGTAGATCTTCCGTATTTTCAAGCTGCCATGATCTGTGTGTTCATTAGGTATAGAATACGTGTGTGACACGAAGACGCACCCATGAAACGTAACACAACTCCCGAACAAACTTGGGTTCCAACTGATATACAACCCCTCGAAGGTCGCGCATATATCGTCCCAGCGTATATCAAGAACCCCTATTCCATTCGTTACCTCTACAGGCAGAAAGGGAAGGGTGACTTACTGGGACAGCTCCCACCACCACATCCAC
Organism: Suillus decipiens; assembly: GCA_016695475.1. Classification (NCBI taxonomy): domain Eukaryota; kingdom Fungi; phylum Basidiomycota; class Agaricomycetes; order Boletales; family Suillaceae; genus Suillus; species Suillus decipiens. Next base: position 5,891 of record MU173136.1, on the reverse strand, counting down.
ATTCCAGAGTACATATCCTCGAATCAAGAAGCGTGACCCAGCGCTCATCGTTCGTTTCTTTGATATCTGCACAAGTCAATATCGGAATTTATTTGTGAAAGGGGTGTAGCCACCTGTGACAGCATAAGCATGCGAAGGAAGAAGTTTAACGGTGTGTATATCATAATTTTTATCGTTTGTCCCGATTGTCATCATACAGTCCCCTATGGCAAGTGTGAGTGATGTGGTAAAGTGGATTGGTGGGATGTACCTCGCGGGAATGCAGTGATGATCCGAGACCATGTGCGTTCGCGTTCAAAGGATGCGCTTTTGGTGGTCAGTTAGGATTTTGTTGGAGGGTAGCAGGGAGTACCTTTGAAGCTCGATGTGTTCTGGAATCCAACCTGTGAGGACGCTGTGGGAGGTGAGGAGGGTGTGGTACGTTGATTTTGGGACTTACTGGAGGTCTATAGCGGAGTTTCTTTGGGGTATCGAAGTCAGTACTATACAGAGTGGGAGAGGGGACTTACGAGCCAAGAAAATCGTATCCGCCCATGAGTTTCATGTACTATTGCATGTGAGCATATTATGATGGAGATAAGGAAAAAGATACGGACTGCCTTTTCGACGTATGAAGGCCAGAGCTGATTCTTTTGGCCGGTTGATATTCCAACGAGTTTGTTACTGGAGTCGAAAGGGAGACGATCGTCGATGACTGTTTGAACTTAGCGCATGCTCTGATGGTTTGTGAGTACGAACCTATCTATAGACGAGGTTAGAAGGATGTATAGATGAGTGGAGATGGACTGACGCGACGGAAATCACCGTTGACGAGGACCTTCAATTCGTATCTTCCGTCGTCAGAAGAAGACAAGGAGGAGAGAAGTAACTGCAGAAAGTTAAGGAGTGAGTGAGAGGGTGGATAGTGAGACGTACGTCTGATTTGAAGCGGAGGTTGTGTTGTATGCATACTGCAATAGAAGCGCATACTGAGCAGTCGTTTACTATGTTCTGAATGATGTCGGATGGGAGGAGTGGGATGAATGATTCGTGGGTTGGGCGCTTCCAAGTTGATGAGGAAGGGAGAGATGGTTGACCATCTGGGTCATTGAAAGGAGTGGGGTATGAATTGGAAGGAGGTGATGTTGCCAAAGGGATGTGATTATGGTTAATGATGGAAGAGTTTTTGAGAATTGAATATTCTGATTTAAAAATTAATTAGATTAGCGACGGTTAAGGTGAATGGATACTTTCGATGTGAAAAGTGGTCGATTGATAAGGGTTTAAGCTGTTTATGTCGTTTTATCTTTTGAGCACGATCTACTGCCTTGGCAGCGTTGTTCCGATACTTTGGATCGGTGGTGGTGCGGCTAATCTGTAAGAAAGCGTCTGCTGCTTGTACATAAAGCTTGAAAGCGTTATCCCAGTCATTTTCTAGTTCGAATTTTGACGCTCTAGAATAAATACTCTTTTGATTCAAAGTTAAGTGGATGATGAAACCAATTAGTAGTAAATCTCCTTACCTCTGCTTCCGCGGCGGACATGTCGGATGCCAAGCAAAAGTTGATCAACTTAATTCATAAGCTACTGTACAAATAAATATCAACAACTGTTTTCAGTTGACGATGACTTCCAAGTTTCAAGAAGATTTCGACGTCGAAAAATCAACGCCCTTCACTAAATTATTATTCGACTTGCGTATCCCACAAGAGCTCAATGAATGGCCTCCTCTTCGTGTTCACAAGCGCAAGTCACGCAACCGCACTTTGTCTTGTCTCCTCATCATCATTCTACTGTTTTTAATCGGGAACCTTATCTTTCTCAACGTCCGCGTCTTTACACCCACACCCGGATCCAGTACATCTCTTGCTCAGCAGTGCTTGTCCCAATACACCCTTAACGCCCCTTCAAACCCTAACTCCTACCCATGCTCAACTTGCTTGCCAATCCTCCAGACTAACTACCTATCTTCGAATACAGAGAACGCACAACAGATCCTAAATGCTGTCCAGTTTTGTGGTCTACGTGCCATATTCGACACCGCCGACTCACAAGGTCAAGCATCACTCAGTTGGATGAATGATGTCAAATTCTGTGCTTGGAACGGCGTCACATGCGATGGTTCAGGTAGAGTCGCAAATTTGTTAGTCTGTTCCATAAAATCGCGTGCTGCCACTCATACACGTATACAGGCAATTGACCTTTCCTGGAGTACCAGCAACATTACCCAATGAACTCGGGGCACTTATCGGCCTCGAGTCTCTCCAAATCATCGGTGGTAACAACATACCAGGCATGTCCCTCCCCATCCTATCATTAACACATTATAACATATTCATAGCTGGAGCCCTCCCTTCTTCATTTACGAACCTCACGAACCTCTCCAATCTCCATATCGAAGCAACTTCCATTACACAACTCCCAGATGACATTTTTTCCTCTCTCACAGCAATCACAACATTCACCCTTATCCGCAACCCCACAATCGGTTCCTCCATCCCTTCTTCCCTTCTACAACTTCCACTCCAGAACTTGTAAGTCTCCTCCATTCCTTCTTAATCACACTTAATCATTATCCAGGGTGATCAACTCTCAACCTCTCGCAAACCCCCTCCCAACCCTGTCATTCAGCACCGCCCTCCAGGCTTCCCTCAAACTCCTCGACTTATCATCTACCTCCATTACAGGCCCAATTCCAAATACCATCTCATCCTTCTCATCCCTCACCCAACTCTTGCTTTCAAACAATAACCTCCAGTCGCCCTTCCCGACAACCTTTCCATCTTCGTTACAGATCCTCAACCTCCAGAATAATACAGAGTTGAGTGGGACGCTTCCGAACTCTCTTTGCAATAGCACACTGCTTACAAGCTGTGAGTTGGGGAGTACAGGGTTGAGTGGAGGTTGTGGGTTGTGTCAGTTCTCGTGATCGTTGTTTTCTTGCTTTCATTGCCACGTTTTGAATCTTGCTTTTACGTCCCACTCATGATATCACTCTATAGATGGATGAACATTTCACTCGCATACCTACATCTCTGACTCTCCTGTAGCTTTACTGCATATAATGATCATGATTCGTGTCTGAAATATGTCTTAAGTTGCGGGAGTCGACTACTTTCACAGGCAACATTTGAACTTAATTACAGTGTGGCGCTATGTGGCGCCGCCTCTTGTTTGCCCCTTGTTCCAGATCTGTAAGCCATAGGCCGTTCACACCATATGACGCAGCGCCTTTCAATGACACGTCTTACCTACATTGAGGCCACCGTGCATACAGATCCATATAGCTCGACTTACCTTGTAAATCATATGCTCTTCTACGTTCAATTCATCTCGAGCACGCTCGTCGCTATGTCAATGGTTGCATGACCCGCACAACCGGTTGCTGCTACGTGGTGCCTGCTAGGACCTGCCAGAACGTGAAAAGCTCAGTGGATGAACTTGCACTTTCGTTCCTGCTTGCGTGGGTGTCCTCACTATATGTTCACGCAGATGAGATCCTGTTTTTGGTACAAGAGCATGCATTCATCCTCGTTAGTATACATGTCAAACTACGCGTGGATGTTCGTCGTGGACTGTACTCCGCCTATCATTCCTTCCTAAGCCTTGAAAACTTGCAAACCTAGTCACTGGTGATGGTCGTGCTTCCTTTTTCGATTTCGGTGAATTTGTGCGTAGGAATGGGGAGTAATTACATGTGAGTTACCAGCATCCTTTTTTCGTTCCCTCTCCATTTCATCAACACTAGAATGCACACGGGAAACAAGATGACGTTGCTATCGATCTGCGGCGGTTGTTGCATGGTAGTCACCTTTACGCGTAAGTTGAAGGTCACATGGCGTCTGTTTTCATACTGGGTTCACTTTAATATGAACAACTTCAGGCTAGCGCCCATATATTGTTAATTCATCCCTCATTAACTAAACTTTCTGTTCTCGCGGAGTCGCGATCCCACATGCATTTAACATATCTTTTGCTCTCCAGAATCGTTGACTCGTGAAGGGAGCACGGACCATGAGTTGCGCTGATCTGAGCAACTTACAGCACATCATGTCCAATGGGCTTTCTGTGGTAAGGCAATCCTAGTGATGGAACATCTTGTGCAGTACTTACAGTGCGAAACTGCCACTTTTCCCGCTGATCCGAAGTAAGGAGAAGTCGCCTCACAACCTGGATGATACCATTCAAAAGAACCGTCTGCCCGAGGGAGAAAACACACGCCAGAAGCTATCTCTAAGACTGATGCGCGGTCAATGTGCGGTTATCCCACCCTTCAGATATGAACAAATATTGATGCGGATCAATACCCCTGATGTGTCAGCGCATGAGAGCGGGTAGAAGCTGGGTGGGTGAGTGATCTTGCTATCAGTCTTAAGTATTCATCCTGACATTCTGATTTGTAGGCTTCTTTTTACAAGCTGAAATAGAGCCCTCTGCCCAATCTGGATGACTCTTCGTGTTCCCGAGACTCGATACTGAACGGGAATTCTACCCTATTTTGAAACAGGTTTTGGATGACAAGGAGAGCCCGCGTCGCTAGCATTGCGTGCATCCAGAGATCATGAGCTGTAGAGTATGGTGCGTGTCTGCGTCTTGTGGCACTACGTAATACGGATACCGGTCTTGCTAGCGACTCACCCACCGAAACAAACTTCAATTTGCCATGTCATCCGCAAACAACCTCAATGCGCACACCAACTTGGAACGCGTCATTGCTGACGTGGTCTAACCTCAATATGCACCATTCACGCTGGGCTTGTGGTCATGACTGTCTAACCAGCGCCTAGCACACCCTATTCATGTGAATGTCTCCAAGACAAAAAAGACTCCATCGATCCGTATAGCATGCCGACCGGGTGGCGGTTGCCGTCGCCCTGGCAGCTCTCACAAAGAACCAGGGAATTTTGTGATGAGTACCGTCCTTGTTACGTCGTTCCGACCAAGTATTTCAAAAAAATTTCAAAAAAAGGTACGATCATTGTCGTCCCTTTCATAAGAAACGTATCAACACCCACCTGCACTGGATCATGACGAATTGCCAGGAAGCCAACGGAATTCAACGCCTACCTGCTTGATACATCGAAATCGCCAGATAACACTTCCTGGAGCTTATACTTAGCTTGATTCACACCTGGCAAGGGAGCCAAACATAGATTATTGATTACGCTGACCACCCAATACCATTGTGCCATTCATCCATATGTGAGACTGCTCCCTTATAATACAATCGACTGATCTACTGCATGCCACGCACAATCACACTAGATGCGAAGCCTAGCATCAATTTGTTCAAGGTATCCCATTGGGTGCCATTCAATATTTAATCGATGACCGTACTCGAGGCTTCACATCAGCTTCCCGCTGTTGGATCTATCAACTTTGTTTCTCGCCTGCACATCACAGAGCGGCTTGTCAACTGTTCCTTCTGTATTTTTGTTGTTGCACAATGCTTACTTGCAGCAATACGAAATTGGAAGAGTCTGATGCCTCATCTTGTCTCTCCAACGATACCAGGGATGATCTTGAGAGGAGATTAGTGAGGAAGCTCGATATACGCATATCCATACTGGTGGTTTTGTATACCTTTCACAATGTGGGTCTGGGCTCTTTATCATTACTTAGTGCTTATCACCGCTTAGATCGACAAATCGAATATGAGGTACGTGTCTTCATACTCGTTTTATATGATATTTCATGTCGTCCATAGTAGTGCACGGTTGGCAGGTTTTGAGAACGACTTGCACCTGCGGGAGAATCAATACGCGACGCTCTTGTCTATTGTCTATGTGGGGTTCATTCTCATGCAAGTACCAGGGTAAGTCGCATCCTTCGTCGAGGGAAATTTCATTTTGACCTTTCTTCCAGAAATATGATTCTACATTGGTTAGAGAGACCAGCTACCGTAATTCCTT
>MU173135.1:6367-17909 GCA_016695475.1 Suillus decipiens | reverse complement strand
GGGTGCCTCGATATCTTGCTAATAGATGGTTACAGTGGAATAATTACTTTACCCTTGCTTATTGTCGTTTTCTACGCAGATGGTATCCAAAATTCGGCGTTGGGATACTGGAGCTTATAGCATATTTTTCCTATGGTTTGCAAATCAGGAATCCGCAAACCAACAGGGCGCCTGACTCATTGATTTGATCATATAGTAGTACCACTTCAATCTGGGGCTGTTCAAAGTGCGCTTGGACTTTCGACGAGTAAGTCGCTCTGCGTCAGTACTCAAGACGCTAACTCGGAAAAGTCTTGTTTCTCTAAAAAATAGGGACTTGACGGAGAAGTTGTGGGTAGGGAAAGCATAGCGCATACTAATTCCTTGATGGATAGTAACTTGACCGATGATGCAGCTGACAGTTTTAAATTCGAAATTCTGTATCGTTTGACCGCCTCGATAGCCAATACCATAGCGTCCCAAGTTATGTAAGATTCAGACCAAGTTTGGGATAAAGCTGGCATGAGTTAGTCCCTAATTAAGTTCAACCATCTAAAGATTATTTGACCAACAGGCATCACCCTCTCATGCAACTTGAACACCCTGACGAGGATCTACCTGCCATCCAGGTCTCATTAAGCGAATTTGTCTCAGCTGCAGAACAGATGTTCACACCAGACCAACTGGAGAATTTTCTTCGCTTTGTGCTGGCTGGACGCCTCCAATGTCATGATAAGCTTGCTCGTATATTTATAAATGCAAGACAAGGAGCCCTTGCACCCCCCATTTCTGAATATCAACTGTACAGAGACATAGACTCTGTTATAGGCATTACACGGGATTTACCATTCAAATTGCCAATGGCCATCTTTCCCTTGGCATCATTTCGCGATACCCTTACTGCAGACAACCATTTGAGATGCCCTCTATCTTGTCCTAAGGTGTGTGTATTCAGGTCAAATATCCAGCATTCTGACAGGTGTGCTTTAACCAGGATGTCATAGGCATCCCACTTCACCGAATTCCCAACATGGCATTGGGGAAAGTTGATCGACGTCATATCACCCGTATCTTCTTCCCTGGGTTGTATCATCAAGGCCAAAATCCTGCCATTCCTCCAGAGACCATGACTTTGATTTATGAACAGTGCCTTCGACCTGCTGTTGTCAGTCTCAACCCGGTTGATCGGAGCCGATGGCCCATAACATATTCAACTGCCATGACTTTGTATCGTGATCAGAAGGGACAATTTCACTTTGGTACTGTTGATTTCCCACCAAATCTCCTGGACCAGCTGGGGCCCAAACTTCTGGAAATGTTTCAAATGCAAGACGGGCTTCAGGATGCGTTTTTTGTTCATGAGCTGCGAGGAACAAAAGGCGCATCTCATCATGATCCATGCAATGCGGAAGCCAGACACACTGCTCTCAATACCGTATTTCATCTCTTTAATATGTCGCTTATCAAGCCCGAGAACTGGGTGGTCGACATTGGACTGGAAATCCAACATGAAGGCCATGTCTTACAGTGGCTGACCAAAGGCCATCGTCGTTTACTGCAATTCCTTTTACCATCCAGTACAGAACACCAGATAGACTCCATCCTGGCTTCTCAGACTCAGTATCATTGTGACCTTTCAGCACAATTAGAGGATCTTGGAGGATTCCGTGCGCATCCAGGTTCCCGTGGAAAGGATGATAAAGTTCACTATATAAACGCCTATACAACAGACAAATGCGCTACCTATCAGCTCCACGATGGTATTTTCAAGCGTCGCCAGGCATGGCACTTATTCCCAGCCAGCATAGGCAAACTGATAAAGGATTTGGAGCGCATAGCAGAAATTTTTTGCCTTTGCGGGAGTGCTCCCCATGTAGGTGGACATGAAGGCAATGCACGACTGGAGATTCGTGTACCATTCAGTCTGGCAGACCAAGTGCTTTTGCAAATGCCAGATAGTGTAATACAAGATACGCTGGTTAGCTTTGATTGCAAATTATTCTGGTGAGCGTTTTAGTTACCAGTCAGTCATACTCAAGGTACTAATATGATCTGATCTGAAGGTACTTCAAGTATTACCGTATGGCTGGGCTTTACCATATGGTCAAAAATCTGCAGAGTGCTAATCAAGATGCTCGTCTCTGCCATGAATCATTGCAATTGGGCGCTTTGGTTGCTTACCAGATCAATGCCCTTATTTACCAGCCAGCAGAGGGTCGAGCAGAGAACATTTTGCTAGAAGCTTCCTGCCAGCACGTACCTGCAGATAGTACAAATGGGCTAAGCACTCGTCCAATCATGTATGGAAGAGGAACCTACTTTCTGTCAGACGTGGTCAAAGATGCTGGAGCTTATCAGCTTCCCAACATCAGACTAATTGATGCAGATACTTTGCTGGTTCTGTATCGAAGGGATTTCATGGAGGACCTCAATGTGGAATTTTCAGACTCTCATATATCAAGACACTCCAGACATCCAAGGGTTAGCCACTCATCGAGGAAGCGCAAGACAACATACCAATTCCATGATGGTGATGAGGCAAGTAGTAGTGAGGGGGATTTTCAAGTTGAAGAAGATGTTGAGGAACTGGAGAGAAGCCCTCCTTCCAGAAAGATCACAGATTCGCTCATCTCTATTGAGCTATCTGCTATTCAGCGTCAGTTTGCTACTGATATCTTTCAGCTGGCACCATCTCCCAAGCTAGCCTTGAATCCCTCCTGGGTAATGCTAAACCCAGCACAAAGAATGCAGGCCAAGGTTGACATCTTTCATTCCTTGGATCTCAGCCACATTTTCAGTCAAGTTCAATATCGGATTACCAGTGATGCTGATTGGGATAACCTGGTATTCAGACGCTATTTTCCAGCCAAAGGAGCCTCCACAGCTAAGGCTCTTCAGCAATTTCCATCGGCATCATACTATCGGCAGTGGAAAGCTCTTAGGGACAGGCTTGATGAAAACCATGCAGAGATCATTCAGAACCACCTGAAGCAGTGGTTTGACCAACTCTCCTGGGTACCACATCCTGAAAGTGACCGTATGTGGTCTACCAAAAAAGGTGGTAAGGGTTGGATAATGCTGCCTCCTGGAGAGCCAAGGCATTGTCCACGCATAGCAGTGAATCCCAGATTTATGGGCCAAGATACATTTGCAGTGTTGGTGGCAGGAACTTCTTGAAGGCGGTACTGGCAAGGCTATAGACCCCCCCTCTCCCTGTATATATTAATGTAGCCTCTATGTAGACCTCCAGACTCCCATACGTATTACAATTTCATCTGGACCATCATGATCAAGTATTTGTTGGCGCAGCGACTGACTTTTATTGGATTAGCGCGGGGATTCAAGCATCTTCAGGAGTCAGAACATCCATTATTGCTGAGGATGTGCACCACAGATCAGCCTACTAGATCAAATAAAATTATATTGATGGTATAGCATGACGCAGAATATAGCCATGAAGTAAAGAAAATGTAAGCGCCATAATAAGCCCCTCACATCACCGCCCATTTAAGTTCCTTGTCATCCCAGATCCCATTTGTTTTGGTGGCCAAAGAGCCCATACTAGGGCGCTCCTGATTGAATGCCGGTGCAATGCAGTGGAGAAGTCGATGAATTCGAGGGAGTTTATGAACAGCCTTGAGCTCAAACATAGGCGTGTCGACTGAGAGCGCTCCTGCCATAGGATGTGAATCCATCTTTGACCATATGTTCCACATGTTCCCGGCAGAACTTCTCTGCTGCACCATAATCATGGGCGCATTCCTGGAGTACCCAGATGCTCGTGCTCTTTCTAGAGGAGTTGAAGAGTATGCACAGCCAAGGCCTTCTCATGCGTTACAAACGACGTTGAGTTGCTCAGGGATATTGGGCGAGTGAGCGAGAGCGGAGTCATGCACCGAGTATTGTCCTGAATGACCACAGGAGTGGGGGATAGGGGGGAGAGGTCGCCCTCCAGTTGTGGATGCCGATAACGGTCTAACTGGGAAATCTGCCAGATCTACGCCGAGGAATGCCGTAGGGACGAAAGGTTAGCTCCAGTACCATGACGATAATACATCAAACTCACCCACGGTAGATGAAGGAGGGTCGTTTGGAAGCTGTCAAGCTGTTCAAGAAGCGCAATGATGGACCGGATCCTTCCCCGCTCATGGAGACTGACTTCATGTCAGAGGAACTCTCGCAGTTGGACACAGATGATGATGTAAAGAAGAGCATGCATCGCACAGAGCTCGAAAAGGCGGCACAGTCAAACACTGCTGATGCAAAAGATGGTGTTGCAATTTGGGAGGTTATACGGCCTGCCTCTGATCACAAGAGGTTCATCTGAACAAATGAGTGCCGCCAGCCAGTCGAACTTGAGCTAACTGAACAATTTATAGTTTAGCTGTCATGGACAAACTCGATCAGATACGGGCCGAGCAGCGGAAGAAAGCAGGAAACAAAGCGACTTGTACCAGACGCATCAACCTCAACAACAAGAACACAGCACCCCCTTGGCAGCCCATCTTCCTTTCATGCTCAACACGGACTGGTACAAGGCCTATGTCGACGATAACCCTGGCATGAAAGTAGTCGTACTCAAGAAAGATCCCATTGGGTTTGGCCTAGTAATGAGCCGAATGAGATGGCCGGTGACCAAGGAGCAAAAACCGCGGGCACGATGGATGCGAACGGTGACGGCACTGATGGAGAAGATGAAACTACCGAGGATGCACGACTCTAGATATTCACAGGCTCACCTTTGTATTCTTCTTGTTGCTGAATTATCGATCCTACACCACCTGTACATCGTAAATCATCCTGTATCAATTAAGTTGCCAGTCAGTGTTGTTTACAGACGTACTCGGCTCAACCCAATTGTTGCCCAAAATGGTTTCACTATGTGATCTCTCGTCTGCGGATCCTCAACATGACGCATGACCTTCAAACGACATGCTTGCGACAAGATTGATTCGACAGGGATAAAGCGTGAGGGCCCGTCCTTCATGCTGTCCAAGAAGTGGTCAAATTTCCAGAAGTAAATCTCTAATTCAGGACGGATGTTAATCAGTGCGGAGGCAAAACATAACAAAAGACGGATGTTACTATCGAATCCAGTGTCGACATTCAAGGTCTTGAGCCTCTTCAAACCAATGGACTTCGAGCGGACAAAGATCCAGCTCAACACCAATTTGCCAGTGGGAAATGATGGAACCTGGCCGACGTAACACTTCTGATTGATGTTGACTTGAACAATCGAGTTTGGTGCATGTGTCCAGGAATGGGAGGACATGACGCGACTTCCATCAAGGATCACGTAGTCATGAAATCGTGCATGTGACTGAAGAAAATTTGGAGTGGACAGTGAATATGACATGATGCTGACGATGTTCGCATGTGGATGAGTCATCTGGTAGTAGCGAAGGAGGTGTTTTTGCTGTTCAAGGTCCAGTGACGACGACGATGCAGGACTCAGTGAAAACCGAGTGCCAGCTGGGTCAAAGAACTACATCAGGGTAGCTTGAAGGGTTGGGGTACACGGACCTTGATGGGCAACATCATCGATTTCACTTGCAAGTAAAGCTACAGTTCCGAGAGTGTCACTGTCAGTAGTTAGAATGGCTTTGACAGCATCAAAAAGAAATGAATCTTCGGCTGATGGAGGCTCATCGGATCCAGCATTTCGAGCAAGTAAGTTCGTCATCTGTTGTACATCACAGTTGAGTGTAGAGTATTCATAAACAAAAACAAAAATGATATTACCATAGTTCGAAGTTCCGTGTCGCGAGCAAATGCACGAAAAAATGAAATTTCAATCTCGCCATCACCATGATTATTTGTTGAATAACTCTTGAGAACTTTGTTAAGGCGCTCGAAAAGAAACGTCCAGAAGCCGTAAACAGGACCGTAATCCTCTAGCTGTTCAAAGATGTATGTCACCCAGTAGTGAGAAGGTTTGACATGCTTCGGATGAATCTAAAGTTCGTATGAGATAAGAATGCTCATCTGGTATTGAGCAAGAGAACTGCCATGACTTACCTCTAAGAACCTGAGAAGATACTTATTAAGAAGCTCCTTTGCTCGGGGGATATCAGCGTCACTGATGCTCCGTCCTAGAATGATCTTCAATGCTGCTGCAAGATTCAAGAAATTGTCAGCATCATCAGCATGCATTGCCATATCCTTCAAATGAGTGGGAGGTTCATTATCATTTCCGTTCTGCGCTTGTTTGCCTGATGCAACTCTTCGTACGCGCGTCTGCTCCCGCGTCTCCCAGCTCTCTATCTCCTTCTGATTTTGCTTTATATTAATTGGATACCATTTTTCCCAGACCAACGAGATCTTTGATAATGTGTTAGTATGTAAGAAGGGACAGACACGACAATAACTTACGACGATAGGACAAAAGACGAGTGCCAAGCCTTTCCACTCGTCAGATGTGAGAGACCCTCCGGCTGGATACCCAACTTGATCTGGTAGTCGTGCGACCCAAGATGGCATCTCAAACTGGCAACGTAAGTTAGCTCTCATATAAGTCCAAGGAAGCATGCACATACCGTAGATAAGAGTCCATGAATTTCGTCAAGTTCACGTTCAACCTTGGCCGTCCTCTGACGCAGCACATTTGTTTGAACCCATGCATTGAACCATTGAGTTTTGATGATACCTGGTGATATAAGTAAGCCTCGTGAAAGGTTGCAATCAACTCACCGAGTAAAAAACGATGCATAGGATCAATAACAGTCATTCGGACAGGATCAAAATATGGCAGGCGAGCAAGCTCAAACCACCGTGCGCTATGCTTTGTAAAAAAGTCGTCTTGCTCCTTGGCTCCAAGGCCATTATATTCTTCGGCATGCTTTCGATGCTGCAGTCCATCTCGACGTGGAAATTCTACAAGGTAGTGTTAAACTGCCATGTCAATGACGACAAGCATGGAACGACTTACTATCATGCTCCATTGCATCTTCTGTTTTCAGCTTCGACTGCGGAATGTGACAACGCGAGCAGAATCCTTCTTTTTTACTATGATTACCAAATACACAGACCTTGCACATCGCTGGATGGTCGCAGCATACTGCAACGAGAATTACACGTACACGTTGCCCTGAAAAGTAGGTCATTAACATTATGCCGGGGACATACATAAAACCGCAACTGACCTTCTGGATATTTTGAAGTCTTGATGATGATTCCCCCGTCATAAAGCTGCAATAGATCATCAACGTAATCCTTCATGAAAAATTGGAGCTGATCGGAATCAAGCTCCTTGGGACCTGGGGAAATGCCGTATCAAATCAAGTTACGTGGTCGATAGCTGCCCAACAGAGAGTTTAAGAGACAAGGGAATCTAGAGGACATGGAAACATACCGCAGGTGAGTGGGTAGGTTCGCAACACAACTCGACATTACACCAGAGCTGTGTGACCCTGCATTACTGCTGCGCTGATAGTTGAACCTAAATCAATGTCTTCGTGAGTTGTCAAATAGATACCTGAATTTCCGTGAGTCTCACCCATCAAAGCCAAGTGTTATCCCAATCCGTAGCTCATCAGCATCCTGACGTTCAGCCGTGTTATCGAATAGGTTTCCGTCTGTCCCTCGTAACGTCTTCCAGATCTCGCCATCTTGAATAGATGAACGCTTCCCAGGAGTAGTCGGTTGAGATCGCCAAGCATCGAGTTGCAGTTCTATGCCATCTTGAGATAGAAACCGAGGAATGCCATTTGAAAGTGGGTTTTGAGGGCAGCGAAGCTTGGGCTTCATAGTCGAGCGGGATGGTTTAGTTGCTGATGAAGACTTGGTGGGAATGTCTTGCGGACGAGTCTCGTGAAAAAGCGGTGTGCTGCAGTGTGTGCATACAGCGTCCGAGGGAGAATTATGGGGAAAAACCCTCATGCAAGTAGGACACATCGGGTGGACCTCAAAATAGTCTGCCAATGCCAAATGAGCAAAAGCAGTATTCAGCGTCTGAGCTGGCTTCTCTTCGAGAGCGAAAACACCAAGTCCATAGAAAGTAGATGCTGTGACCTTCTGAAGAAGGTTAGCTGCACGATGAGGTAAATGATAGCGTAGATTAAGCCACGCCACCAAAATAAGTGTGATTTTCCAAAACCAGTGCTGTGAAGCACCGTCGAGGATGACATCAAGGGGAAGCGGAGGCTTCAGCAGCTCATTCACTGGCACTGGAGATGCTGGCTGCACGTCAGGTACCTGGACAGAAGATGGAGGGACTTCGGGTTGCTTGTCAGATGATTCTGTGTCAGTTAGAGGATCTTCGAGGCTGGCATGTCGGAGTGGCCAAATTTTGGTCGAGTAATTGGTTCAGGCTCCGACCAGGTTTCTGAGGAGGTAGTGAACGAACATCTCGTTGTCGTGGTCAGCATCAGCCCTCTGTTCTTCCGCAGAATCGTTCACGGAATCAACGACGTCGGCGTCCGAGTGTGCCGGGAATTCCTCGCCCGTAGGAAATTCAGCGAGAGATTGTTCGAGTAGGACAGAGTCGTTGTCCGCATCAGAGGAATGCTCAAGGGGTTGCATGGAGTGATGTGGGCTATGATAGAACAGATCTTCAGCTTAAAGGGCGAGTCAATCTCCCCGCACACGCAAAAACTGATAGCACATACCTGCAGGAAGTTTCATAACAGTCGTCGAGCAAGCTGCATTTCCCGGATCCTTTGCTTTCCTGCGAGCAGCTGCTATCTCCTCAAACGAAACCAACTCGTTGTCGTCGTTGTCGTCATCATCATCACACTGCGCTCTCTTGATGCCCGTCTTGCGGTGTTTTCTCTCTAACCACGCAGGTAGCTTCTTGCCCTGTTTCCCGCACTCTTTTATACAGGGTGCACAGACGCAATATATTTGACGCTTGTGAGTGTCCTATCATGCAGAGACTTAATTAGACACGATTATGACTAGGCACGTGAATGAAAACTCACTTTCTTTGCCTTCTGCACACCTTTGCTTGGTTTCGAACCTTTCGGCATGATGCATGAGATCTCAGCGCTGAATGTTTACTGAATGTTGCAAAGGTGCCTTGTTGACGGGAAAACAAACCCTTGACAACACGGCACTCAGGATCAGTAGATGACAGTAGCTTGCCTCGGCGGCGCCCCATGAGCCCAGTCAAGTGCCCAGCGCGCACCTGTTCACGGATCGCAGCTACAATGAAACACGCTGTTAAATTTACGTCGGCAGCCACGGCAGGTGACACTGAATCGTGATTTTTGCAGGTGTCACACTGAAAACACGATCTCCACCATTTCTCAAACCGCTTCATTTCGTTTCACTTGGAATATGCTAGTATAATATGTAGAACATACCCAGTGAAGTAGCTAAGCAATTACTTTAAAATTGAGTGCTGTAGACAAAAATCACGAAACGGGAGTAACGGATAGTAGTCTATCTATAGGGATCTACCCACATGGCATCCACATCAACCCAAAACGCAGTGACTAGTCTAGCCTGGCGGTTGCTACAACAACAGAATCAAAATCTGTTTCTCAGCTTTGAAACCTGGCGACCTCGAGGTTTTTTATTGGAACACACCTTGATATTCACTCATGGATGCTTTCTTTGGAAGTTCACTGTAACTGGTCTAGCCTGGTGATTGCTACAACAGACTTTAAATCTGTTTCTCTGTAGGTTCGAAACCTGCCGGTAACAACTTTTTTCCAAGTAGGACACGTTGTCACTGATGAATAGTTTCCTTGAATATTCATCTTAACTGGTCTTAGCCCCTGTCCAAATTGTTGTCGCAACATTAACATTTGCTCCATGGCGAGTCATGCGTCCGAAACGCTAATTATATTGGTTGTGACTCGTGAGGCAACCACAGCTTTTATGTAGTTCCTCTTCGACTTAGTCGATTGCACATTGAATGGATGGTGTCTGTAGACGTGTCTGCGATATCAGGCGCTGATCTATGGGAGTATTATCTATAGTGATTTTAAAATGCACTCGCGATCAAGAAGAACTCTGCTGGTAAAGAGTCCTATGAACGTTCTTTGCTATCGGGGCACATAGAAGAAGGTGTGTCCATGTTGGAATATCAGGGCTCGAGGTACGAGTTCGACACTTTTCGGGATTCTTCGGGAAGCGCGATATTGGCGAGCATCGGAAGCATAGTTTTACCGCTGGCAGACATATATAAGTAGGTATTTTACGGTACAAGACGCTATGCGTTTGTAATCGGGTTCCCTGTACAATCGAGTTAGATCGTACTTTGCAGAACGTGTCTGAGATTTGCGGATAACTCAACAGTTCAAATCATTAATCATTGCGATCACAGTTCACCGTGACCAAGGTGGAACATTTGTCTGAGCCAAAACTTCTAGATCTGGAAGCCATCATTGCGTTTTGGCATGATTTATGCTTCGCAGGCACAAATTATTTATTATCTGATATATTTCTTGCAGCCGAAGCTCCAGGCTTGTACACGCATTAAATAACTGAATGTCAATCATTTTTAATTTTTTCGAACAGTCGCGAATCGCAAAGGTGTTCGGAGGTCAATAGAAGCTATTTACCTTACTAGGAAGGTTCTGAGAAGTGGAAGCCTTGGAAGTAGAGCACGGTGGTCTGGCTTTCCATACGCGTGAATGCTTCTTCTTCAAGCCCATTGGTTGTTGAGTCCGGTGTAGCTGCCCCTGTTCGCAAGCGGAAGAAGACAACTCTAGATGGCTTTGTAGATCGTCTATCGACCAAAGATCTGAAAGCACGTGCCGACATCAAGTTTCTTCGGTAGGTATCCCTACTAGTGTCGGTATAATCAACGACTAAACTGCGTTATAGATTTTTCATGCATGCAAACATACCATTCTATGCTAGTGGCGATTTCTATCTTTACCAGTTTCTTAATGAAATCAGGCTTTCGTATACGGCTCCATCACGCTATGTATTATCTCACAACCTACTCGATAGCGAAGCTGCAAGAGTCAAACTAGAAGAAAATGATAGGCTGAAGACACGCATTATCTCATCTTTGTCTGCGTCCTGAAGCACAAAAGAGAATCAATGGTCAAACTCCTGTTGCCACAGATGTCATCGAGACTGTTATGCGTACTCCAGACTATTGGATCTGAACCAAATGGTGAGGACAGCAAAGTTCATTGTCGATGCCATTGGAAATATCGAGAATCGAGACTGCAACCTTGGAGAGTGCGTACCTGAACTCATTCGGTGGGCACACAAGATGTCAACACTACGACTCGAGGATGGCGACGACATGGAGTTCTTTGGTCATGCAAAATCAGTCTTCAACCGTCGATTTCATTCGATCAATACAAAATATCACACTCTCGCACTATTCCTCCACCCAATGTGTCGTAAACTTGCTGTTACTCAAGCAGCGAGTGGCCGTCCATTCGAATTCATGGTCAAAGTCGCATTGGAAATCGCACTACAGTGGAAGTGGAGTAAAGCAAAGGCCGACACACTTGTCACGGACCTTAAGGTATATAATCTCTGCCACGTACCATTCGCTGGTGGCCGGGCAGACGGACTAGCTTGGTGGGAGAATCTCCTAGTCAACTCTGACGCACACCCGCTGAAGGATTTTGCAATATCTATCGTCCCACATGCG
>MU173134.1:18900-42214 GCA_016695475.1 Suillus decipiens | reverse complement strand
ATTAAGCGAGCTAAGCGCAGTAAGCGTCCTAAGCGGAGCAACCGTTCTAAGCGCAGTAACCGTCCTAAGCGCAGCAACCGTCCTAAGCGCAGCAAGCGTCCTAAGCGTAGCAAGCGCTCCTTAGCGAAAGCCACGCGAGCTAGCGACAACTTTCCCACCAGTTCTCCCTTACTTTATAGATTATAGATTTATAGATACTTTATAGATTATATTTATAGATTATAGATTATAGATTTAATTTATAGATACATAGTATTGTCAACGTGGAGCGCGCATAGTACATATTCACAAAGCCTAGGACATTCGAAAGATTCTAAACCAGTCCATAATCTCATAATGATACATCAAATACATGGGAACTGTCATAAAATAGTGATACATGAATATGAGCGTACACTGCTTGGAAGTAGAGCACGGTGGTCTGGCTTTCCATACCACTACTTAGGTTCACATGGCAACTTCAATTCATCGATTACGATTTAGAAGGCAGGCAGTCGTTCCTAAGCTGGAGCAGTGACGGAGTCGGAGACCGGTACAAGATTAATCAGTTCTGCCCCCATAATGGATGGTTTGCTCCGTTTTCGAAAACAAGCTACTATTATTAAACTCACCCAGACATCACGGTGATGACCCTCGATAGAGATGACTCGTAATCCATATTGTCAACGTGGAGCGCGCATACATATTCACGTAGATATGTGCTTTTGCCGCTGTACAAAGTCTAGGACATTCGAAAGATTCTCCGCTTTCTGGTTTCAATACTCCGAGTCAGAGTCATGGTAAACTGCACTATATGTACCTCCAAACTCCTGCCAGTGAGCGCTCTCCACCACCACCATCATCATCATCATACCCGATTCACTGACCCACCCGCACGTGTCAAAGCTGACGCCCACAGTTAGTGTACTATGCTATAAATCAGTAGGCCCATTATAATTCAGCATTAACTTATGGGCGCTGACTCCGACCGGCAGTGTCGGAGATTCGACAAGATCTTGCTCGCTTCACGTATGTCGTGTATTTGCTTTTATTGCGTTCTGTTTTCCGAAGCAATCATTCGACCCCCGATTGTGCTTGCTAAATGAATCAAGTGGAGTAACGCGTAATGGATATGACACGCCCGGTGCCAGTCCCTGTAGTGGGGTTCGCGTGGGATGCTTCATTTAAATAACTTGAATGCACTTACTATCAGGTCCGTCCTATCTCTCTCCACTACTCCCACTGTTGGTCATGCTACAGCTCCCTGACCTGCGCATTTCTGGCGACATGCAGCTTATCTTCAATGCTGCCCTTTGTGTGGGAGTAATGGGACTGGTTATTTGGGCTTACCTTCGGAAATCAGGTAGCCGCCTTCCTCTCCCACCTTCTCCTCCCACTTGGAGACTTTGGGGACACTTGCTACCCCCGAACAAGTGAAGTTTTGTATATCCGACCTCATTTTTTGTAATCTAATTGCATCATGTTTCTGATCAGTACATCTCTCACTATAGCGCGGTGGATTGACGAGTATGGCCCTCTGGTTACTATTCGTTCAGGAACTCAGACCGTCGTGATCATTGGCCGATACAAAGTGAGTCCCTCCAATGTTCATGATATATGATCATGTTCAGATTCAACACTTCGTGGCAGGCTGCGATGGATATAATGGAGAAGCAGGGTAGAATGCTAGCTGATCGACCTCGTCTTGTTGCTGGAGAAATTTTTGCACGCGGACTGACCATTGGTTTATCACGCGCTGGGGACAGGCACCGTCGGAAGCGTAGGTTCGTTGCCCCAATACTGTAAAGGCTCAAACAGCCCTCAGCTTATTTCGTAGAGCACTCCATACGCATCTGCAGTCCAAATCAGCTGAGACGTATCAGCCTCTGCAGATGTCACAAGCGAAAGCTGTGATCCTCAACATTCTCGATGATCCACTCAACTTTCAGAACCATGTGGCAATGTAAGTTGTTCCCTAATATGACACCGCGGTCTGACAGCATGTTACTTACGAAGTTATGCTGCGACGACAATTATGAAAATTGCATACGGGAAGACCACATTAACGTCTGCAACTGATCCTGAAATTAGGGAGGTTCGCCAGCTCGTCGGGAGATTTAGGACAGTATCGCGCCATGGTTATTACTTGGTGGACTCCATACCGTGGCTCAAATACCTTCCTTGGTATGCGCCAGAATTAAGAGACGATTTCAAGAGGTCAAAGCGACTCTACACAGACCAACTGAACCGCGTGAGACAGCAAATAGTACGTATTTTCTTACCTGTCTTCACATGATGTCTGAGTTGTTCCACAGCGGAACAACGAGGATATCGGCCCATCATTTTCAAAATACATCCTAGAAAATGAGGATCTCTATGGCTTGACGGAGATCGAGACGGCGTATCTTTGTGGCGTCTTTTTTTCAGCTGGAACAGAAACGGTAAGGCGTCTTCTGTTTTTCGGATCGATTTCACTGAAATAAGGGGTAAGACCGCTGTGGCAATATGCACAGTGCTAACAGTGGCCGCACGTTTCCCTGAAGAGCAAGCTAAAGTACAGGCCGAGCTTGATGAAATCATCGGAAGGGAACGAGGTAGCTCAATTTTGCATTGTAGTTTTATCAGTTGAATAATTTCTCTGCCAAAGCACCGACCTTTGCCGACAAACCATCCCTTCCTCGCCTGGAGGCATTTATCTCTGAGGCATTGAGATGGAGGCCGTTGGTTCCTGAAGGTGAGTGTTTGAATGACCGGTCTTGCACCTGAAATTCACAGTTCACCCCACAGGATTGCCTCACCGAACGACTGAAGATGTTATTTGGGCAAGTGCTCTTTGACTGATTTGTGACCCGCAGGATAATCTGACATCCGCCGGCAGGAAAACTATTGCATCCCCGCTGGAACTACTGTAACTGGCAACCACTGGTAAGTCGGTGTCCTTAAAAATACGACGTATCAAACTGTCACGTCCTCAGGGCCATCTCTCGAGATCCAGAAGTCTATCCAGAGCCTGATGCATTCAAGCCCCAGCGCTGGATTGATGACCAAGGTCACTTGAGGGACGATCTCACATTCTTTGTATATGGATTTGGTCGGCGGTAAGCTCCGTCGTTTGGGACATACTTTCTTTTTTGATCGTCCTTCCAGCATATGCCCAGGTCTACACATTGCGAACAGGTTAGAGTTCTTTTCACGCGCACTATTTCTTGATCTCGTCTGAAATGTTACAGATCGGTGTTCATAAATTCGCTTCTTATCCTTTGGGCCTTCAAGCTCAGTCTGGATCCTACGAAGCCGCAGGATGACTTTGGGTTCATGAACGCGGCAATTCCAAATGTCCCATGCGCTATTAAATTTCAAACGAGGGTTCCTGAAGCAGAGCTTAGGCGTATGTTGCATAATTATCCCGAGGGCATGTGAGAAGCATTGGGTGAGATCGTCGTCAGTGAGGGAGTAAATGAAAACCAGTTGACAACAAATCATGCATTCGTTCATCAGCAGAGTCTGACTCGTGTAATATCATCAACTATGCATTGTCTCCTCGGAGATACCATTTTAGAAGTGTTAAAGAACCGGCTCACTGACTCTTTGGGTATTTAGCTTGAACATCCTTTCATCGCGAGAAATCTCTACAAGTCCAATCATTCCATCAATTCCACTAGGATTCCATGCAATAAATGTCCACTATCATATATATAATACACAGGAACCAAATGTGCTATGAATGTGAGTATGACTGAAGTATAATCAACCGTCAGCGATGTAAGGCTAGGGTGAATTCGAAGGGGAAAAGAGAACAGAATGAGTGAGATATAAGAGACGTGTTAGTGCGTAACACGAAGAGAGATAAGGCTAGAGACAAGGACTTTCTAGGAGGCTTTCTGTCGTACTTGGAGCGGGGATCTCACAGTAGGACACGCTTCGCTACGCTCGATACGCTGTGTTTCGCTATCCTCTGTTTTCGCTATAGATATGAGAGTACATGGGTGGTATATATAGTGAAAATAGTAAGGGTCCTCGGTGATGGATGAGCCGAACGATTATGTGAAAAGAGAGGCACCAGGGAGTGGCGTTGCAACTGACAAGGTAAAGTGGAATGAAGAGAAAAAGGGTATGAAAATTCGACTGAGTGACGGTAAGAGTAACGGGAGTTGCGTAGCATGTGGTCGGTCTCGAACGTTCTTGATTTGAAGCGTGGTCCAGGCGTAGAGGACCTCCGGTCCTTACAGCGACAATGAGAATACACATGCGCAATCCTTCTATCGGCGTCATCAAAGAATCGGGCTCGCATCCCTGCTAGGCTCTGCATCCCACATTTTATTCATCGCCCCACCAAAAGCCTTCCCGAGAGCCTGAGCCAGCGATGTAGGTACTGCATTACCGATCTGTCTGAATTGCTGTGGAACACGTCAGTTGTAGGATGTAGGATGGCGCAACCTGCAACAAAAACTTACATCATCGATAGCCTTTGTCATCTGCTTCTTCTCTTTGTTCACCGAAACGAATTCGTAGTTATCTGGGAATCCTTGCGCACGTGCACATTCACGGACCGTAAGGATGCGTTTTTGCTGGTATATGAAGCATCGAGTCAGCTTCCAAACGACAATAACAAAACAACTAGAATGCATACCGAAGGATGCAGTACCTGACCCCCCTTATTATTTGGCAATACCGTGGTCAGTGCAGTCGAGAAGTACATATCAGCATCTAGCCGCTGATAGACGGCTGCCGAAGGATCAGCTATTATGTATGAATACGAAATTTTCGTGTCTTACCTTTGTACTTCGTCCTAGCATTCTCGTGCCTCGAGAGTCCGGTGTGCAGCTCCTTGGGTAGATCTACGGCGTTTCTAGTGAAATCCACACAGCCAGCAATCATGTAGCTCAACTTACCGAAATGATTAGCTCCCGCTCTCAAAGGCACGTTTATAGTCCTAAGTTCGAGTTTCAATGCCGAACCAATGCAAGATAGACAGCGTAACCGTACCGTTCAATGATGATATTATTGAAGCGTTTGGTATAATGATATTGAAGATCTTGGCTTCCCTGTCGCATGAGCTTCTGGTAGCGGGATAGCGGACCAGTAGGATATTGGCATGGTTTCGAGTAACCAGCATACGGGTCCGCTGAAGTTCTTGCAGAATGCAGCGCTGAAAAAGACGGGATCCCAAGCTCGTCTTTGCGTTTGCGCTCTACTGCTCTGTCAGCAGCAGTTTTCGGGATCTTGGTGTGTGGGTTAACCCTGCATACAATTTAGAATAAGCCGGGTTCCCAAATTTGGCAACAATAGTGCATACCAATCGAATGGAGGCTGTAAAATAGGATGAAGTGAATGAGTTATTAAAAGGGCGAATTCTGGACCATACCAAATCACCAATAGCTTCATGAATCGTGACGAAACGCAGCGGAGCGGAGAGGTCAGCGTTGTCGTCGCTGTACTTCAAGCGTGAAACAGGGGCCAAGTATGCTCCAGTAGGTAACCTGATGCGTTGTACTTTTGCGTGCGGAAAGACGTGCGTCGGGATCGGGAAATCGGGCAGGGGAACTCCTTGCCTGGCCGCTACGAACAGAACTCGCCTGCGTGCTTGAGGCGCCCCATAGTTTCCTGCGTGAAGAACATTATATTTGATCTGGTAGCTGCAAAAAAATCAGTGTCGAACAGCGCAAATGTGTCGACTTGACTCATACTTTAATGCAAGGAGGGCAGCGTAGATGAATTTTACAACGCCCGAAGCGACCCTTTTCCCCTTCAACGCATGCTCCAGTATTCCGCCAACGTTCTCCAAGAGGAAGTACATCGGCTGGTAGAATTCTACGTACGCAATCATGTTGCAAACAAGTGTAGACCTGCAATACGCGGTTTAGTGCAGATACACACCAACCGCACGTCGTGTTCACCGTATGTCGTCATCTCTCTAGGAACAAGAATGTCACTATAGTGCATAGAAATATTTCCAATTCTTACCTTCGCGTGATTCATCTTTGAGAAGGACTGGCATGGCGGACCTAGTAAACATGATAAATATCACTGCTGATGACATGAACGATTACGTACCACCATAGATAAAATCAACTTCACCCGGCTTAGGCATTGGGGGTAAACGCTTCTTATCTCCCAGAGTTTGAAGGGGGCGGGGATTCTTCCCATCTGCGATATCAATGGCATGCTGGAGGCACACGTTCGTGCATTGATTGTACACTGTCACATTGGTATGATTTTGCCTGAGATAATATCAACACAAGCGCATCGAGTATGAAACGCACACCGACTTGTAAGTCTTCGCTGCTCCTGGAGAAAACTCAACCGCATATCTTGTCTCCACGAAGCCAGACATATCCAAACCAGTTCCAAGGCCACCCGCACCTTCAAGTACATGTGAAAATTAGTTACAAAACAACAAAACTAAAGTCAAACCGGCGAAAAGTTCCAGCCCTCGAAGCGGGCCGAACCTCTGCAGTTGTCGAGCCCGTCGTGCTAGATGAGCTTTGTGCTCTTCGTGGCATTGAACGCAGTGCCGGAATTCATTTCCTGACCACGGATTTAGGTCATCGAGGGCACGAACGTCGAGGGAATCGGCGCACTCGTTCACGTAGTAATGATCGTCGTGAGCAACCCATGCATCAATAGCAGTGTCGTCCGTTTCATGGATGACGAAACATTGTCCGCGGATGTCATCGGGTGTTTTTTTCTCCTGGCTCTGTGAATGGAACAAGCGCCGCTACGAGATATTTAGAGGAGTAGGGTGCAGGTGGTGGTGCCCTTACGTCGTCAGAAATGACACCTTTTGGTTTATCAATGCCACGGCCGACTTCCCGGGCAATGTCATTGTAGCGCCCAAAGAGTCGAGTGATGACTTCAGTGCACCTGCCCCCTTTAATTTGGAAGGCTTCGATCTGACCTATTTGATAGACACTATTTGGGCCCGTCGAGATATACGCAAAGTCACCCTTATGATAGTTGACATCATTATGAGAGAAGCCATCTCGAAGGGCTCGTGAATCAGTGAAATTCGATGCGCGTTCCTTGTGACCGCAAGCGAGGCACTGCTTATGGTCATCGCAAAAGCTGAGAAGTGTTTGAGTTTCTAAGTCTGAAAGCCGAACGAAACTGGATTCGAGGCTGTTAAACATCAGTCTGCGGGGCCGTGCTCAGTGTCGTATGAATCAGTACTGAAAGAAGTTGCATACCCATAGTGAAAATCGTTGTCGTCATGGAGAGTGGACTCGTCTGGCTGGAAACTGTCCATTGGCAGTTCGCGGACATTACATTTTTGTGAGATGGCGTCAATTTCAACGTCACTACATTCGGAAAGCATCAGGTAGAGTGCATGAGGATGTCCTGCTTCTTGGAGGAGAGTCTTCGAGCTGTGCGTGAACCATTGTGCATGAAACTTCTTGACGCCCTCATCTTCAAAGAAGTACCGAACCATGCAAAACCTTTTGAGGTAAATTCATCACAAATGAGCAAGCGCAAGAAGTCGTGACCCACCAATAATCGTTTGCAAGTTTGTTCGTCGACTGTGAGGGCTGGTACTTGTAGGATTTCGCACGAGTAGTATCCTCGTCTTCTCCAGGTACAACCATGACAGCATCTCCAACCTGACACGAATAAGACATTTTGTCAAGAAGCAAAAAAGGACTTACTGAATACTTTACTTCATCCACGAGAACAGAATAATAGAAACCGGGATGGTCATCCACAGGGTCCAGCCACTGCACGGAGTCCGGGTTAGTGGCGTGTATTATAGAGGGATGTCGCGGCGCGTCGTCCGATGTATGCATGTCCTCGTCCCTAAGTTTTCCAGTAACCTTAATATTTTCGAACAATCGTTGTGCGACCCTTCCAACGACGGGTGTTGTGACGGTTTTGTTCCTGTGCTTAAGAACTTCTTTCTCGATATTGCTGGAACTTGGGGAACGACTCTGGGGCGGGCGCTGGGTGTGCGAGCGGGAGGCGGGAACAGTTGCCTCCATCAAGTGATAAGACATTTCTTGCCCGACGATGTCCTTCACTACTGGGGTACGCGCAACACAGATTCCGTCATCGCGAAGCTCGTCAAGTGTTGCAAAAACATAAGATTTCTGCCCGAGTGTCAGATAGTGATGCGACATACAAGAAACCTACGTATACACACAATATCGGCAGACTGTATGTCATTCTCATTGAGCTCACGCCCGATGATGGTTAATGCAACAGAAATATCATCGGACGAGTCAGGAGTTATGTGGAGGGCAGAAACAAAATCTTTATAAGTCAACCGTGGGCTGGCCAAGGCCATAGACACAAGAAGATGGGCAACGCGATGCCTCAGCCACATCCCACGAAAGAAGGGGGCATATTGTTCTGAAGGAAGGTCGAGAATATACCAAGCATGTTTCGTTAGGATATAAAACTTGCTGTACATGACCAAATGAGTTGTAAAATACGTCGGTATCGAGGATTAGCACATACTCATCGAGCTCTCTAGAGCGTTGTCGTATGTCGTGAATCGTGAACTTCCGGATTTCTGTCAAACGAATCCGTTGGAGGCAATCCACGTCGTTATACATACTATTCCCGTTATCGTCGTCGTCGTAGTCATCATCATAGTATTCATCGTCATCCATATGCGATTTTACATAACCCGAGGCACGGAACATCTTGTCGTTCACCGCAAGGTTGACATTAATTAGCTCACCAATGGGCACTAGCTGTCGTGTCGCGCACTCATATATGGCGAAATCTGTTAATATGCGTACAGGTACTCCCTCAGAACTGCCAGAGTCAGATTGTTCAGTGGGGTCGGTTTCCCCTATGACCTGAAAGTTCTCGTCCTCGTCGTACTCGTAATCAGGGGGCGTATAAATCAGCACTTCTAGAACGAATGTCAAGGAGACAAAGTGAGACATTCAGATAAACGCACCTTCAGGTAATGCGAGCTCTTTTGGTTCAGAATGCGGTTGCGGTGGCTGTACCGCTTCCTTGAGCATGGATGAGTCGTGTACAACGAGGGCTGACTCCTCTGACGCGTCTGAATCGACCTGCTCACAACATCTTTTGATAAAAGTTTGAAATAATGGAGTGGCGGACTTACTACGCGTGAAAGCAACCTCTTCCTTCTTTTCTTTCCGGCGCGTGAGGACTGGAGCTCAAGCTCTGCAACTCTCTTTGAGGTTTTTTTCGAGGATGATGCATGGGCAGACACAGGCCCAAAGTGCCGCTTCTTCGACATAGATTATGCCTGGTGGGTCACCGTACGAAGATAAAGGTTCAGGAGTAACAATACCGACTACTAAGGGGATATATACTTAACCGAAAAGTTTGGTAACAAAACAGGATGATTTGGGGGGTTGACCGAGGGCCTTTTTAGACTCATTCGACCACGTGGCACTAGTATAATTATCCGAGATAGTCGCCAAAGTCGCTCGCAGTCATTCCCACTTGTTAACGTTGACAAGTGTCATGCGGCTGCTGCTCCAGCTCCTTCTAACTTTTTTGATTCAGCAATGCGCCTGCGCTTCACAACCAGCCAAGCGCTCTTATGCAACACATGATTATTATGTTCTCGAGCATCACCCTTCCGCTGGCGCATCTCTCAATGAATGCATTGGAGAACTTGGAGTGGAGCTCGTCGAGCAGGTCGGGGAATTGCAAAATACATGGCTCGTGCGCTCTGCAAAGCTCACACCCAGCGTTTCTCCAAGGATAGTTTCAGATAGAGTCCTCGGCAGGTTCGAGGAGTTGGCCGCCCTCGCAGCGCATTCCACTAGTTTATATTTACGGGTGGGCCGCAAAGCCCGTGCACACCGCATCTTATCGTCCATAAAACATTTATCTCTGCAGATACCCCGCCAACGGACAAAGCGAGACGGCTCTTTTCTAGAACGTGCACCACCTCCCATAACTCCCGGCGACCCTCAACCTAAAACTTCTGAAATTATCGCAGAACGTCTTGGATTTGTGGATCCCCTATTTACAAAGCAATGGCATATCGTTAACGATGAGCACCCCGAGCATATGATGAACGTGACGGGTGTTTGGGAGATGGGCTTCACGGGGGAAGGCATCATTACTACCCTGGTGGATGATGGATTGGACTACCGGAGTCAGGACTTGGCGGACAACTTTGTGCGCTATACCCTGTGTGATTCACTTTGGCGCTAACTTTCTCAAAGGATGCTGACAATTCATATGACTTTAACGACCATACCGATTTACCCACCCCAGTTCTTTCGAATGATGATCATGGCACACGTTGTGCTGGTCAAGTCGCTGCTGTCAAGAATGACGTCTGCGGCGTCGGACTTGCTTACAAGTCAAAGGTCGCCGGCGTCCGCATATTATCTGGACCTATATCTGACGCCGACGAGGCAGCTGCTTTGAACTACGGCTTTCAAAACGTGTCCATCTTTAGTTGCAGTTGGGGGCCACCTGATGATGGCAGGTCGATGGAAGCGCCGGGATACATCATTGAAAAGTCTTTTGTGAACGGTATACAAAATGGTAGACAAGGGAAAGGATCGATATTTGTCTTTGCCAGCGGAAACGGAGCTGCGAACGGAGACCAGTGCAATTTCGATGGATATACCAACAGCATATACTCCGTCACTGTCTCAGCTGTGGACTTCAAAGGCCTACACCCATATTATTCCGAACCCTGCTCTGCCAATATGGTTGTGGCATACAGTTCAGGCAGCGGTCAACATATTGTAAGCCTGCGACTCCGCGTGTTGAAGCCAACTAAAATTATTTGAAGGTTACTACTGACATCAACAATAAATGTACCAGCAATCATGGTGGCACCTCCGCCGCCGCCCCCAATGCAGCTGGTGTATTTGCTTTAGTGCTTCAAGCTCGGTGAGACTCTTATCCCTTCATAGAAATTAGACTGATGAATTTTTTATGATAGGCCTGACCTGACATGGCGAGACGTACAACATATTTGCGTGAAAACCGCTCAGATGATTAACCCTGAGGATCCTGACTGGGAACCCATGGCTTCTGGACAGATGTATTCGTACAAATATGGCTTTGGGCGGCTTGATGCCTACGCCTACATCCAGGCAGCACAGGATTGGCAGCTTGTGAAACCGCAAGCACGTTTCCACCCTCCTGCCATACAGATCAGCAACGGCACTTTACTCACGGAGGACGGGGACATGGAAGGCGGGCAGCTGATTGTCCCTGGAGGTCTTACGAGCTCATTCACGGTGACACAGGACATGCTTGACACGCACAACTTCGAGGAGTTGGAACACGTGACGGTTAGAGTATGGATATCACATACTAAGCGTGGGGATGTTGAAGTTGAGCTCACGAGTCCTAGTGGGGTGCGCAGCGTTCTTGCATCTAAGCGGGTTGGCGATAGCGCTAGAGATGGTTTTAGAGGGTGGAGATTTATGTCCCTCAAGCACTGGTATGATTCTTATATTTTCCAAGACTTCTTCAAGATTATCAATGTTTTCGTAGGGGTGAAAATGCGGTCGGCACCTGGACACTGAGAGTCTCTGACCAATCATCTGAGGGGCACAACGGAACTTTCCATGGCTGGCGTCTCATGTTCTGGGGCTCAGCCATTGACCCCACTGTCTCAACAACCTACGTTCTTCCACTTGCAGAGTACCAGCTTCCTTCCACGGCTAACGACGCAGTCCACACCCCAACATCGACATCCGGGAAATTCTACCCTAAGCCCACTTCTGGTCTACCAGACGATCACGGTACTGCTGAGGGCGAGGCCAACAAACCTGCGTTCCCATCCCCATCCGTACCGGCGACAGCGACGATGACGCCCACACCAGACGAAGGCTGGTTCTCAGACCTATCCAACCTCGTGTCTAACCAGAAATGGTTCTTCGGCGCTATCAGCGCAGTAGTACTCTTCGGTGTGGGTGCAGGTGTGTTCTTCTGGAGACGCAGGGTGAAGCATCGAGCGTACGCTGCGCTCAATGCGGGTGACGAGCTGCATATGAGCTCGGTTTCAAGGCAAGGCAGGCCCCGTGCTAAGGAACTGTATGATGCATTTGGGGAGGTGTCGGATGACGAGGATGCAGATGAAGAGACTCGGTTGCATCACAGCGGTACAGGGTTTCATTCTGGGTTCTTGGACGACGATGACCCATCGTCTTCTGGCCCTGCTCCTGTGTACAGAGACGATCCTCAAAATGTGGTGAGTCCTGATGTTAGATCTGCAAGCCCTGGGAGCGGGAGTGGCAGTGGAGATGGGAGCTGGGAGCATGCTTCTCAAACACAATGATCTATGTAGATTTATATACGTACTTTTTATTTTGGCATTTCTTTCATGTGCATGAGGATATGGGCTGCATCTCGTATTTCGTTAACACCTATATTAGTACATAGCACTATAAACAAAACGTCAGGATATATCAGTATCTACAATTACTTGTGTAAAATCATCTTCATGACGAACCATGTAATACGCAGCGACGATGCTTTGCAACCGTGACATCCGTCAGATTTGGTACGCATGTGTGTAGAAGTTTGAGATAAAATCCACTGACGAGCAGGAGACCATATGCCCGCTGTTCTATTTTCAGCAACTCTTCTCCAGTCTGTATTACAAAATTTTGATGTGTTCGGCAGCGCCCGCTGCTAGTTTTTTTTGTTCCATCCGCACGACACAGAATTTGCCATGTCATCTACTTTGAGTGGTCCCAGGACTATTTCCCCCGTTTCCCTCTTCTATGCACATACCCTTTCGTCAAATCATGCACTTGCAAATGTCTCGCTGTCGGGTGCAAACATGATGACCCGAACACCTCCACAGCGCTGAACGAGACTGACACTCTCTTCTTTGTTGCAACTTCACACATCAGGATGCTTTCGCCATCTCCTCCACTTACAATCCAACGCCCATCGGGGGATGCTACAACCTCCAGACTGCGGCGTCGTGACCCAACAAGGGCTCCCCCACTTGTTTCCCCGTATCTAAATCCCATATACGAACGCTGTTGTCGTATGAGCAAGGACGAGGAGACGGGTGCCAGGAATGAACGCTACGTCCGTTACATCGGATTTGTGACCTTTGAGGAGGGCAGATACTTTGGTGAATGGACCATCTTTGTGAATGGTGGATATTATTGAGCTGGATTCCAAAGATGCGTCGCTCACGGCGGAGGGGGCTGAGTCATCTTTGTAAGTCTGGGATACTAGTTCATCGTCTTCGTGAATGCGGGATGTCATTCAAGCTTTAGGTCTTTTTCTGCTTCCGTCAGCTGGTAGAAGCGTTACAGATGGAGCAGACACTTGCATGGGCTATGATGGGTCGTGGTATGTTATCGAATCTTCTGCCCTCGTTATTAAGTTCAAGTCTGCTTTGCTGCGCAGCTGTAGGGTTCAATCAAAGTCCTTAATTTAAGTTACTCATAAGTTTTCCGTAAAAAGTGTGTTTTTTTTACTCGCAGCCTTTGTCTACGCCGTCAATCGAATCTACTCTCATCCCACTTATCGCAGTCATGACCTCACTGCAGACACATGGTTTTCGTCGGAGTGGTGGTCAGTGATCTGTGGCCAATCTACAGTGCAAATAGCATTTGTTTCTCGCCTTATCTGATGAATATGAGGCTATCTGCATCCTGTTACACTGTCTGCATGCCATGACTCGTTTGACTTCACGTATTCTATATCATCACGTGAGCCTAACTTACGCATGGTCTAGAAACATTTGATGCTAGAAAAAGGCAGGGATATCTCAATTTATACTAGCTTTGATGGTTGCGCATTCAAGCTCAATCTTACGAGCCTCCTGGATCTCGTATTATGACACTTAGCCTCCCGCCTACTGCCGACTCCTCGCATTGATCGGATGGACTTTGGACCAGGGCCGACTATGATACCTTCGATGCCATCCAACGAGAGAACAACTCGAATAGTCCGGTCACCGGTTCCCATGGAACACGGGCAGACATCAAATGATATACTCGAGCATTTTTCGCAATGCACCCAGACTTCTTGCACCGCCACGGTGCATCAGCTCACTACCAGAAACTATGACAGGTCCAACCGATGGATTTTCAGATGCAAATCCCTATGACTCAAGCTTGCATTCTCACAAAGCGGTAACACTGCCCACAGCACGACCACCAGCTCGTGTTTGGGGGTAGCTCTGGGACCAGCGAAACTTCCAGTTCAACAAGGATGCAAGTATCCCAGAGCACCAGGTGGAACGGAATCAACCGTAGACGTCAAAGACAATTGCACGCGCCTTGACTGACACCTGGCTACCACTGGCATCGAATGATAGGGACCGCAAAGATTTGTATCTGCTGCATCAGACACTACATTAACTATTTCGCTTCTCGCATCCTCAAGCTCTCCACTCAGCCGAAATATGATGCTGCTGTTCGCACGAACGTTAACAGAAATGACCTACAAGCTCCTCGAGTGTCTCCTTAGGGTTAGTATTGAAATTATCGAGGATATTGGATGCATTTTGTATTTCGTTGACACCTATATTAAATGTCACTGGTCCGAGTATTATAGGTAGGAAGTCAGTATACATTGGTATCTGGGTGTTGAACCATCTCCGTGACGGGCCATAAAATACGTAGCGACGATTATTTGCAACCGTGACATCAGATTTAGTACCAGCATATACTGAAATTTGAGATGAAGATGGACAGTGGAAAATCAAGGTCAGTAAATAGAATTAAACACACGCACGATGATCTAACTGCGAGCATGAACATCGCCACCATTACTCTGGTGTGGTGGTTGTACGGGCTCCAAGACCCATCGCGGAGGCATCCTCAGTTTACCACCAGACCAGCAGGAGAGGTAGCACAGGAATGCAGTGAACCAATGCACGTTCGGGAGTGAATCAGTATAAGAGATCTCAGATGATGTGTCGCTTTGCGCCGTGTCATGCGACACAGGTTCTTCTCTAGGCGGACGTCGAGTATCATGGACTTTCTTGTACTGGAGATGGGGTACGCGGTTAATAATGATACGCTGTAGAGTGCTAATTATCAAAGAGTAAAAGAGTAAAAGATCTATCTCACATTATCGGCCTGTGCGGCTGCGACATTGACGACTTGTGGCTGACCCGGACTGGACATCGACCGACGGAAAGGAAGGCGTTGTTGCAGGAACTGCGTGACCCTGTTTGAGTGGTGGGGATGTCCTGCTGAGGGGTGTGTTTGCCCGCGAAATGATAGATGATTGACTAAGGTCATAATGCGGGACTGTGGTGCAGAGCGTTGTGGCAATCCGTATGGTAGATGGTTAGAGCGGCGGGGAGGATAACTTGTGTGGACCTGGAGATGCGCTCAGCCATGCTTGAAGATAAAGCTAAATGAGGACTAACATCACGGTCACCAAAGAATCCTGATGGAAGTTCATCATCCGGTGATGGTAAGTCTGGATTTGTCTCCCGCTGGAGGATGGTTAAGGATGATGAAAAAGACGGAATTTGCTCACCTGTTTGAGCTCCTCCTTCTCCGATTCGCACAGAGGAACTGTCCATGTACGAACGAGTTTGTCACGACAGCTAGTCGCGATGAGCTGGCTGTCCTCGGAAAAAGCCACACCCCAGACAACACCAGGGTGCTCGAGTGGCTCCCCGATGGGTTCGAAAGTGGTCAGGTCAAAGAACCGCGTCGTCTTATCGTGTGATGTGGTGGCAAATTTAGTGCCATTGGGAGCAATGGATAGTGAGAGAAAATATTGGGTGTGCGCGTCAAATTGTTTGATGATGTCTCCGGTAGTGGTGTTTGATATTCGGATGTCTTTCCAGTCTCCACTAACGAGACGGAGACCATCTGGAGTGAATGCTACTCTGAACGCCCGTTGTTCTATTCTCAGCAACTCTTCTCCGCCTTCTGTATTCCAAATGATGATGTGCTCCTCGGTGCCTGCTGCTAATTTTGACCCATCCGGGGAATATGATACCGAGTATGCCTCACTGCCTACTTGGAGTGGTCCAAGGAATATTTCCCCCGTCTCTCTCTTCCATATGCAAACTGTTTTATCCCACGATGCACTTGCAAATTTCTCGCTGTCCGGTGCAAACACGAGGCCGCAAACATGATCTTCATGCCCCTTGAACGAGACCAGCACGCTTTTTGTCGCAACTTCCCACACCAGGATGCTTCCGTTATCTCCTCCACTCACAATCCAACGCCCATCAGGGGACGCTGTGAGCCTCCGGGCTGCAGTATCATGACCCAACAAGGGCTTCTCCACTTGTTTCCCCGTGTCCAAATCCCATACCCGAAGACTTTTGTCTTGAGAACAAGTGGCGAGGAGGCGGGTGCCAGGGATAAATGTTACGTCTAGTACCTCGGATTCATGGCCTCTGAGCACGGCAGATGCTTTGGAAAATGGACCGTCTTCGTGACTAGTGGACATCGGGAGAGTTCAAGGTTGAATTTGGAGGCCGACTTGGACGTGATTCAGATGTGGATTTGGACTTAGATCTGTGTCTGTCAGCAGAAGCGTTCCGGAAGGAAGAAGTAGACACTTGTTTGGGCTATGGTGGGTCGTGGTCGCGTTACCGAATCTTCTGTCCTCATTATTAAATCCATACCTACTCTGCTGTACAGCTTTAGGCGGTTCTTTACACAGCCTCAGTCTATGCCATTCTCATCGGAGTTATTACGCTCCTGCAGACGGATGGTTTTCATTCACAACGGGGTTTGAAATATTTAAGAACAGGTTTTAATGTCGCGCAAACTGACAAAATTTGAAGTTATGTACCCAAATGACAACATTAAAACCTATCTTAAATATCTCTAACCTCGCTGTGATTTGAGTGGTGGGCTGCGGCCAATCTACAGTGCGGATAACAGGTGTTTCTCGCTTTATGTTCTTCTGATTCGAATCGGAGCATCACTTAGGCTCTTTGCATCTTGACTTTGTACATGCCATGTCTCCGAGTCATCCTTATATTAGACTTCACGTGGACCTGGTCACCTGGCACGTGGTCTACCTAAAAACATTTGATGCTACAGAAGGCAAGGACGCCTCGGTTTATCGTAGTTTTGATGGTTAGTATGTATTCAAGCTCAACCTTATGAGCCTTCCGAATCTCATGTTACTGCTCTTCACATTAATTGTATAGATTTTGAACCAGGGCCGACCATAGTGCCTTCGATGCCCCAGTAAGTAATTCCCTCCTAAGTACTCCACACAGGTTCATGCAAGCCAGTCATTCTTGGGTGCATTCAACACCGCCTTACCTTGGTGTCTTGCTCATGCATATCGCAGTATACTTTCACAGGGACTGTCCCGGATCTACGATGTCGAAGTCTCGTTAACTCCCGAAATTTCGATTAGCAACATACTTAAGTAGAGACCTTGAGACTCGCTCAGCAGAGCTCAGTGATGTATTACATTTAGCTTTTAGTCGGTGACCGGGTCCATGACTGTGCGTCCGAGTTCAGGTGAATTGATTAATCCCTCGGTTGTGCAGCTGTAGATATCAGAATTGGTTCCATCGAAGTTCTTTATTCGCGACCTCAGTCTATGCCGGCTATCGAATCCGAGACATTGTTTCACTGCAGACACGTGGTTTTCATAGAACTTTCTTGGAGTGGTGGGCGCAGCGACCTGTGGCCAATCTATAGCACGGTGTTAGCACCCGCTTTCTCTCAGTTTCTGATAAACTATTCCATTGAGATAAGGACAAACGGATCGGCGTGTGAGCCGAACCTCTCAACTGTCAAGCAGACCTTCACGTACGTGTAGACTTGGTACAGAACAACATCATACTTGTTGTGTTCGAGCACGCTTTCCAAGGCCATCAATCAGTATAATATCAGACACATTCGCATCAGAATGCACTTCTGTTCAGATCTGAATGATATCCGACCAGTGGCCATGGCCCATGCAGGATTAGAGGAGCTATGCAATCCCACCACGACCTGGGCCGCCCCCAGTACAGAGAACGAGATCAAGACTGAAGTTTAACATCAGCCCCGTAGGAAAATGGATGATGCAGACTTATTCTGAACATTGCAGAGGATGCGCCACAAAGCTAGCACCAGAAAAGTCTGATTGCTGGGCTGACAGGTGCACAGGGGCCCGATTTTATCTGTACAGCTGATCATCATAGCCCAGATTGAAAGCTAAGAAGTCCAGAAATGAAGGTTTGACCAGCCTGACCATTATCATGGCAGCGATGGCGACCACTCTCATCCTGCGGAGCGGATGCGACCTTACCTGCTACCAAAGTCGGCAGCGGACGGTCTAAACCCTTCCAGTCAAACCGCCGACTCAGATTATCATTATTTCCTTTCTATTCTTATACAATCCTACAGTTGAAGCACATGTGCTGTCCACTGTCTGAAAAGCACCCTCTATAGTGAAGAAGCTCGCGTTCGAAGCTGTTCAGGACGGTGAGACCTTCGAGGTCGGGGGTGGGATTGGGACCGGCTGGAACGATCGATCCGTCGTTCAGCTACCGTCACAAATTTCTGCCCTTCAGATAAGATGACAAGGCAAGACAGCAGGCCATTCAGGCACCACTCCATTTCCAGCCAGGGGATAATATGATCATTCTGGAAAGCCTGGAATGTACGATTGAGTGTATCATCCCATTGATTGGGGGCACGCGAGAGATGTACGGCCCAGTAGTGACAGGCATACTTGAGAGCATCGGAAGCTGTTCGACTCCGTTCCAGTGCCTCGTTTGCGAAACTCCCAAAGGCATCCACAGCATGAATTATCTCCTTGTCTGGTAGAAGGTTTTCTGGTATTGCAGAAGTGGAATGATGCCGATGTTTTAATGCCAGGAAGACCGGAAACATCAAGAAATCTGGAAAGGTCTTGAACTGCTGGATTAACTGAAAAGCTGGCGGGTCGCTGGTAATGATATACTCGTCGATTGCTTCTGATGTCATTAAGAATTCTTCTATTGTCGCCGAGACGGAGGCCGCAGGAGTGGACTGCCACGCTTGACCGTAGGGAGTCTGCAGCCAGTCTCGTCCTATCTGGGTCTGCAGCCAGTACCGTCCTTCTTGTGTCTGCAGCCAGTCTTGTCCTTCTTGTGTCTGCAGCCAGTCTTGTCCTTCCCGTGTCTGCAGCCAATCTTGTCCTCTCTGTTTCGGCAGTCCCTGCTGCCGCTGCCGCTCTCCTTCAATAAGCGATGAGTCTCGTCCTCCCAAAGCCTCCAGCCAGTCTAGTCCTCCCTGGGTATCCAGCCAGGTCTCCAGCCACTCTGGTCCTCCCTGGGTCTGCAGCCACTTTCGTCCTCCCCGGGTCTGCAGCCAGGCCTGCAGCCACTCTTGTCCTCCCTGGATCTCCAGCCACTCTTGTCCTCTCTGTGTCTCCAGCCACTCTTGTCCTCCCTGGATCTCCAGCCAGGCACGCCCGTCCACAGTCCCTAGCCAAGATTGTAAATCTGAAGTGCGATCTCCTCGAAGCCACAGCATACACAGGATAGCTGACAGTGGCTCTGGTGGCTGAACAAGGAACGCTAATGAGTCCTTTAACTTCTGGGGATCCTCAGGTTGCATAGCTTTGCTTTGTTCCTTCAGTTCTGAGAGTGCATCCAAGAGAGCCGTGCTTTTTGGAATCGTCCTTATCAAGCGGAGAGAAGAATGTGCGAGTAGGGAGTGAGGTGATAGGATATTGTGTACTTGAAGGAGGCCGCAGTTTGAGGGGTCGGAAACATAGTCGCGAATGGACGAGTGATATATATTCACGGGGAGAGTGTTGTCTGTGGGGATATCCATGACAGACCGTAGCTGCATTAGCGTGCTCTCGACATTATAGCCCTGAACAGGGCCAAGAAGTTTCGAGATTTGTGACAGGGGCAGAGGGTCTGCAAGTGCAGCGACAATGGACAAGTGCTGGTATGCCCGATTGGGGTCGGCACACGTGGAGAGGATAACGTCGTATAATTTGTATACTTCTGTTCCTGGTAGCAGCTCGTTAGTCAGCTCGAGCATCAGCTCCAGCCGATCACGGGGATCG
The DNA here is from genome assembly GCA_016695475.1 of Suillus decipiens. Classification (NCBI taxonomy): domain Eukaryota; kingdom Fungi; phylum Basidiomycota; class Agaricomycetes; order Boletales; family Suillaceae; genus Suillus; species Suillus decipiens. The sequence goes on along the minus strand of MU173134.1, from coordinate 22,321 downwards.
CTGTATTCATCGTCGATGAACTTCATCATCGTAGACGCCACGATGAAACGGCTGCCCGCTCGGCTCGCCAGCTTTGCAAGGTCACCGCTCGATGGCTGCGGGAAATCGGGATGGCGAAGTTGTAGCTGTCTGAATGAATGCTGCAAATATATATAGATTTCATTGTCGACGTCAGCACCGTCTAGCGAGATGACGGGTATCTCGCGCACCAGCGGCCACACCTCGTCGTTCTGAAAGGCTTTGGACATATGTGATTCAAATCGACTTGTGAGCAGAACGTGGGTCGCAGGAATGTCAGGGTCACGAAGAGCCTGTGCAAGGGAAATGATGAGATCGGTAATCTCACGTTCCGATATGCATTCATCAAGGGCATCGATGACAAACGATAAAGGTGGGCACCCGGTCAATCTTGATCGGAGTTGCCGAAGAGGTCGAAGAAAGAAAGCCTCCATCTGGTCGCTGAGAGGCGCATCTGGATCTAATAGAGCGGAATTGTCGCGGATAATTCTGCTCACATCCTTCCGGATGCTTGGAAAATTAATTGCAAGCTGATAGACAAGCGTCGCAAAGAAATATCCAGCTGTGCAGCGTTTTGTGTGCTTGCGCGAGAAAAAGAATGTTCCCGCCAGCCGTGTTTCGACATTCGTCTCTTCTGTCACTTTTAGACCTCTCATCCTGTCAGCTACTGTAAACGCAACAGCAGACTTTCCAACGCCAGCCGTGCCATGCAACCAAATGAATTTATTCTTCTTTGTATCGTCCAGGAATCCGTAGATGTATTTGAGGAGGTCTATTCGAGTCCCTTGCAAACATTTCGGGTGGGGCAGGCGCTCAGGGGAGTTGTATTGAGCACCCTTAACAGCGACTTCGGATAGCCTTGCCCAAGCTCCTTCAAGAACTGTCAAAGAGGTTATAGAGCATGCGAGAGATAAGAGATGGAAATGCTGACATTGATTGTCACTCATTAACGAAAGTTGTGATACACAATGAATCAACTAATGTACTAGTTGAGTTCAAGAGCGTAATTAGAAATGATACTGGCGATAGTTTTCGGGAGGGACGACATACGAAGATTTGCAACAAAGCTTGTAAGTTGTGACAAGACTTGGGTCGACGATCAAGCTGTCGATTGATGAAGAGTGTAAAGCATGAATGGACGAAATCTATTCTGCTATGGAAAGCTTGCTGGATGGTTTTGGAATATAACTGAAAAACGAGTAGGTGCTCGCTGTCCAACGTCCAGTGCTTGCAGGAGGACACGAGGCAGCTAAGCGCTACTGCATAGCTAGATGGGACAGAACCACGTGAGTCAATAATGGCTGATTCAGAGTGCATTGTACGTTTACTGAACGTTTTATGTGAATCGTTGAAAATGATGCATCATGAACTAATATCAAACCAGTATATTCTCGATGGTCTTCGTCAGATAGTTTCATTATATCGGTCTCTCATATTCAAGAGGCAAACAGTGTCACGTCTGTTCTGAAGGACCATCTTGATAGGCGAAGGACAAATACATCTGTAAAACACCCAACTTCTCGCTTAACTTACGCGCATTACGAACACTTACGAACACTTACAACTTCAGTAGTACACTCATCCTGGAGTGTATGATGCTCTCGTTTTTTCAAAGAATGATTTAGTCGAACGAATTAGATCTATTGGTACTGCTAATATGTCTGATGCATATTAAAGCCCGAACTTAAGCGACACTAAGCGGTCGCCTAAAATCAAACAGTGTCCGCTCGTCGAGCACTCATCGAGCACATCCAACTTGTAGATGTAGTCGAATACTTATTATTATAATCATACTTACCCCTGATCGAGATCGATGACTCCGGCGGTACTATGACGCTCCAAACGCCACTTTAATAAAGTGCGCGATACACAACACGATACGGCATCAAGTCCGTGATACACAACCCCAAGTGCGCGATACACAACCTCAAAGTGCGCGATACACAATGTCAAGTGCGCGTTACATATCCCAGCATTGGCAACCAAGCCTCAAAAGTTTTAAGGCATGGCCAGTAGTAGTAATGGGTTTGTTGTTATTAAGGGAGTACATCATAGAAAGGACGATTCTGGTCAGGTAGCAAGTAAAAGCTCCATAGTACGGTACTAGAAAGACGCTGAGTAGAAAAGGGCACGAGATATCAAACAGTAATACTCATATCACCAATGAAAAAATCTTCAAACCAGGGATCAATACAAGGGTGACAGAGTCAGGTAGCAAGGTATAGGCAATGAGAGCTTCATAGTATGATACTAGAGAAGATGCCGTATGGTACTAGAAAAGACACTGAGTAGAAGAGGGCACGATATATTAGACAGTAATATCCACGTCACCAATAAAACAATCTTCAGACCAGGGATCAGTACAAGGGGGACAGACAGGGCTATGTGGATAGCACGCAAGATGATATCAGATGGCTGGGGCTCTACGAAGTCAAGCGGCATGACAGCACGACGATGTTGAATGCTGGGAGAATGAAACATGCGTCGAAAGTAAATCAATAGCGCCGAAGTGCGACCCAGCCTTGGAAAAAGAGCTAGTCGAGGTGTACTTTGCGGGGTCTGTGGCACCAGAGTTAGTTATCGAATAACGTTGGGAGCTCGTCAATATCTGCATTAGAACTTTCTAAATTCCAGGTGAGCGAGAAAAGTTATAGAACTAAAATATGGAAACGGGTGAAAGCTGGAGCAAAGCGTCCATGGAGTTACCTAATGTGGTAACTCCGCTGGTGTAGTGGTAAGAGCCAAACGAAAAGGTTACTACATGGTTGATTTCTAACACTCCGAGTCTGATGGCTGATATCAACCAGACGGAGGCCTGATGTTGAATACTCAACGACATTGCCATGATTCAACTATCGGAGCCTAGCGACATTTATCTTGGGAAAAATGCTGTTCACCATCTCCAGCGGTAACTCACTCACAACTTCTCTCGCTTGCACCGACGTACAATATCGAAGAATTCTTGCCGCATGTTTTTGAGCAACTCATTTAAGCTCGCATCAATGACATCTCTGTCACGCTGTTAGGTCCGTGGTGTGAAACATAATGTTCAAGTCAAGAAATGTCTCGATGTGCACCATCGGGTCATTGCATGGGAAGTCCCATTTATTGTGCATGCAGGAACTTGCACGAAGCAAAAGAGATGCGAGGAGGACTGGAAGGAGCGGTGGTGGAACAGAATGGACATCAGATTTTTGTTGAATGGACGAAATCTTCAACCTTACAAGGAGGCTGTCGAACATTTCGAGAAACTCAACTAACTCATCAAAGAGATCAACCTAGACTACTGGAGGACCATGATATTCTACATACTAGATAGTCCCACGAGTCCGTGTGTCCCAAGAGTCCGCGCATCGATTCTAGCACACGCAATTCTGCACGAAAATCTTATGTATGTTGCATA
>MU173133.1:12800-42699 GCA_016695475.1 Suillus decipiens | reverse complement strand
CTGCTGGTTTCCTTCTGTGTTTCTAGAAACTTCATGTATACTTAGTGGTAATATCAATCATATTGAATCTGCTGATGATGGTGAATTAGAATTATCTCGGTCATTGTCCCTCGTCGGGGCAGTTTTATTGTCTTGTAGACGTCCAAAACACTTCGAGATGAAGTCACCGTATCTACAGCGCTTTTGTCCTCCTATGTACACCTCGAAAATCCTAAGTGTTTGAATGTCCGACTTTGTGCCGATGTGTGCTGAACATGTTTCGACCTTATTTCTGTTAGTCTTAAGTGAGTTCTGTCATACTCTAGCCGGGAGTTTGAAGTGTTTAAGCGAGTTTCAAGAGGTGTTAAGCGAGTTTCAAAAGTTACTTTGAGTACCACTAGGGTTTCGAAGTTCCGTTTCGCTTTCAAACGCAAGTGATTCGTTTTCGGGTGCTAATTCTCGCTTTACCAAGACTGTTTTTCGCGTTAAGTTTCGGTTTCATGATTTTGATTTCACTTATTTGATTTCATGTTTGGGTTTCAATTTCGATGTCGTCTACAGTCGTTTGCATTATGTAAAAGGTTCACCCTCAAAACCCCATTTCTACCCCTCAGCAGCGACGTCGCTCTCACCTTCACGCCCAGGGACTATGTTTACGTACCACCTCGTCACGCCGCACCTCACATTGCTGGCACTTCTTCCAATGACAGTATATGATATGCGCAGGGGTTTAGTGGAGTGGAATGTCATGTGGTTTAGGGAAGGTGTTAGGAAGATTTGGGAATCTGGGCTGCGTGGGAGTTCGGAGTTGTACACTCCTTCCAGAAAGTCTTGACTCACGTGTTCAAAATGGTTCGAAAATAGTAAAAATGTCGAAAATTCAATTAAATCACTTTCGAGTTTTGTATGCCTCTGAATGGCTTCAAAACGCATCACATCTCGCAAGTTTCTCACCCAGACTCATCATGGTCTACCAGAGGATCAGTCGTGATCAGAAAGAACGAGCCCTGTACCTGCTTTTGGAGGAAGGATGGGACATTGACCGCATTGCTGTTACTCTTGGAGTATCGTCAAGAAGTATAGAGCGGTGGGAGGCAAATTATGACAAACACAGACACATCAACCCCCCTACGCCAATCATGGGTCGCCCTCGCTTGCTGGATCAAGTTATGACAGACGAGATCCACGAGCTGCTAGCCGAAACACTGTCACTGCTACTTGACGAGATTGGCGAATGGCTCGCCATATACCATGATCAGCCAATATCGATGTCAGCTCTCCACGAAAACCTCAGGGACCTTGGTCTCACCTACAAGCGCTTGAAGAGGGTCGTGGCCGAACGTGATGACGGTTTCTGAGCTGATTGGTTGCACAACATGACAACCAACTATACAGCTGAGCAGCTCGTGTTCCTGGATGAGTCAAGCAAAGATGACTGCACCACACTCCCTAGATATGGTTGGTCACTCAGTGGACAATTCCCCTTTGACAGTGTCCGCTTGAACAGGGGCATTTGATACAGTGTGCTGCCGGCTCTCACCATTGACGGCTATATGACTGTCTGAGTCATTGAGGGATCTATAGATGGCGCAGAGTTCTACGATTTCATTGTCAACGACGTAGCAAGTATATCATTTTCAGTGTCTGAGTTTCCACTGATTGAATCTACTGTAGTTGCCCAATATGAACCCATTCCCGGGCCCCAATAGTGTGATTGTCCTCGACAATTGTTCCACTCATAAGAGTGATGCCTTACATGAAGCTGTAGAGGCATCTGGTGTATCAACCGCTACTTTACTTCACCTGCAAGTATCTGACACATTTGTAGGTTGTTTACTTATTTTTCTGCCGCCATACTCTTCAGATTTCAATCTGATCGAGGAGAGCTTCAGTTGCTGTACGTTCGACTACTTTTCATTGTAGTCTGTCACTCACACTTTCTCTACAGTGAAGAAATGGCTTCGACAGCATTGGAGAGATGGCGGGGATATCACATTTGCCTCGGAGGTATCTGCAGCACAGTCGACATCATATTTCTGCTTTGATAGCTTACTACCCATCACTGAGCCAGCAGGGATCCGAATCTTCAATGCAGGCTGCTTGGCATGAATTGCATCTGCGTAGGTGTCAGTTTATTCCTGTTGAGTAACAAGTCACGGTAACCTTTGATCACTTGTAGCTCAGGAGCAAGCTCTAACTCAGACTCCAAGTCATCGTCCCCATAGATTTCATCACCATCCTCGCCTGAGGAGTTTTCCATACCACCAAGATTACCATGTTCTTCATCTAAAATGTTGCCAGATTCCATATGGATACCATCAACAGATTCTTCATCAGAGTGTTGTGAACGAGAGACATCCTCCTCGTCGGAGCATTCCGTCACTGTATTAGACATAATCTAATGTTCAAAAGAGTGACAGTTATGCTTTTCTGCTCGACTTTGAAGGAGAGTGGTGCAAGTTTGCTGAATTTTCGATTTAATTGAATTTTCGACATTTTTACTATTTTCGAACTGTTTCGAACACATGAGTCAAGACTTTCCGGAAGGAGTGTAGTTGTCGTTGACCAGTGTTCTACATTATTTACTGCAGCCTGAGGTGGGCTTTGATTCATGGATGATGGAATGTTTAATGTTAATTCTTGATTATGAAGGCTGAGGGTCAGAAATAAGCTGGGGCAAGGCATGCCCTGTCCACCGCATCTGGAGGTTTCCGAGGGGCTTCATATTTTGGACAAGCTGGCTGCCATGGAGCTATATGCTGGACTGCCCCAGAGCTCATAGTCAGCGTCGGCCAGCATTCTACCTTTGAAAGCAATGTTTACTCCTTTGGAAGTATTATGATCCAGGTAGGCTTTTTTGATGGATTGAATATCTAAAGTTGAGCTTGACAATGGAGGTTCTTTCTGGCAAAGTTCCATGGTCAGAAGTAGCGGCCGAGCACATAATCATTCAAAAACTCACCGATGGGCAAATTCCAAGACAACCCTCAACTGTCTCTCAAACCCATTGGAAGTTTATTCGCAAATGTTGGTTGCCAAGTCACCGAAACTCAACTCGTCCATCTGCCTCCAAAATTGTTGACTATCTGAATAATACCCAAATACATGGTAAAAAATACATCGCTTCTGTCACTGACAATATAATGAATTGGTATTTCAGTGTGGCACAGTCCTGATTTGACCTTGCATCATACCACAGCATCCTTGGTTCGCTGGATTACCGCATGAATAGCTAGTCCAGCATTCCGTCGCCAAGTGAAGCCAGGCAGTGATGGAACCCCACAAGTTTTGAATGGCACTGCAACAAACTGTGCAACCATGCACACCAAAATTGAGCCATGGTGTAATGCAAGGTCTTTCATCCTGAATGAAAATGTGATCAACCATGCATTCATTCATGATTTTAACTCTGTAAACCAAAAGCTAATAGTTATTTTGCAGGAATAAGCATCCCATCCTTGGTGTTGATATTGACACCAATTGACAGAGCTCACAAGCTGGCGCTAAAACTAGCACACATCTCGTTTTGGACAAAAATGATCACCTGTTGGGTTTTGAGGGTGATCTAGTCAACTAAATTGATCGACTTCATGACTTTCCGGTAATGACTGGAAGTATTAGTAACATCTGGCACTGTCACCTCCATACTGATCCAAGAATAGTTCAAGTACATTGTATGTCTACTGTTGTCATTGACTGTTACAGCCATTTACATAACACTTTGGCCCACTGATCATGCAGGAAAATCTAGTCACTGTGCTTTTGAAGGCTGGTGTCAATGTAGCCATTGGTATTGTTGATGAGGTCTATGCCCAGAATACATGTTTTGAAGCCGGTTGGGTATGTTTGGTTGAACACTTCTTTTTATGTCATATTCGCTAACATAAATTCCAGCTCCTCCTCACGTCCAATGGTTTCATTGATCACGCAACGGTGAAATAACACACAGAAAACTTTCGCCAGATACATGAACATGTCATGGACCACCTTGTGGACGAATCTCCTGAATTTGAGCAATTTCCTCTTAATTTCCATATATGACCATTCTCTTCGAGAGGTGTTCTCTCGTGTGCTTCATAAACTGATCGATTCCCTACCATATCTCGAAGAACTATTGAATGTATTTTGCTCTGTATGTCCCTTTATTGCCACTTGTCTCTATGCGTATATCTCATCGCTCGCAGAACACAGCATCCCCAAAGGCTTTTCTATTCGACACATCCAGTAAAATCCATGTCGCAACAGACACCTCACCAGTAGACCAAGCCACACTCATTTCCGCCACAACGTCGAGTTCACCGTTCATTGCACTCCTTAGTACTTATATCGTAGTGGTGTGCTGCGCCAGTCCCTTTCATTCCAAAGGTTGTTTTGAGGGCAAAGTGTATTTGAATTTGGTTTGTGCATGGAGTTGCTAGGGTGTCCAAAGTTGCTTTGAACCCTGAGCCGCCTTGTTATTCATTCAGTACCACACCTTGCTCTCCAACCGGATGAAGCACAGCGATGTATTATCCATTCATCGAAAGTCTGGCTCACATGGTTGTTGATATACCAATCATGTTTGTCATCCAGGGCGTCTTCTCTGTACTTCTCTACTTCTTGGTTGACCTTCAAAGGACAGTATCGCAGTTCTTGTGAGTGGTTTCCTGTCTACCAATTTACGCTACAAATCTAATATGCCTCTCTGATAGTATATTCTTGTTAGTGGTATTCACGATGACGACCATGGTGAAAGGATTTTTCAGGCTGGTCGCTGCTGTGTTCAAAGAAGAGTCTAGTGCTATGTCAGTAGCTGGCATTGGTGTTTTGGTCTTCTCACTGTACACTGGTTATACTATACCTTGGCTCAGCATTCTGGGTGCCCTGCGCTGGATCACTTACTTGAATGTAGGATGACATCTCGTTTTTCAAGTGCTGCGCTGAAACATCTATTGCAGCCTCTTGGGTTCAGTTTTGAATCATTGATGATGAATGAATTTCATACTTTGAGTGGGACATGCTCTACCTTGGTCCCTCAGGGCCCTGGATATGAAAATGTATTGCTGGCTAATCAGGTCTGCACCTCGCTTCATGGAACAGGATCTCTGCCTTCGTGCACTTGTATTAGCCCATGCATAGTCTAGCTGCATCAACAGGACAAGCACAGCTTCTGTCTGAACCTGTTCCTATTTGATTGGCTTATAAACTGACTGTTCCATCTGATTCTTGCAATCACAGCGAGCTTGCATAGATGGGTTAAAACCAGTACTTCTAGGGAGAACTATGTATGTTATACTTATTATTGCACTAGCGTCTGGTTCTGGCTATCTAACATCTAAGCATGGAACATTTGATCCCACAGAACCAATTTGTGTCTACCCCACGTACACAGCTATCTTCCATTTTGATGAATTATGTGCCAAGGTTGTACTCGATCTACAAGTGCTCAAGTAGCAGGTACAAAACAAAAAAATACTGGTGAGTTTTTTGTAGGATTTTGTCCAGTGCAGATTCATCATTATCAGCCTGAGGGATCTTGCAGTGGGCGTGTGCATTCAGTGCGTGCCGGGGTACTTCAAACTATTTATATATATCCCCCGTATCATTGATGTTGCACTTTTGAGCTTCTGTTGCAAGCTACCATGGATCATGGTAGCACATGGACCACTGAACGTGCATGGATACATAAAATTTGGTGTCTCCCATTTCTTGACATAACTCTTCATTTCCTCGTCGCTTCAAGGACATCTCAGATATGGACTCATCCCCCTGCCGCCAGTGTGCATGTCGTGGATATTTGGAAATGGGCGTAAGTTACAATCTGTGACTCTCAGGTATTTGGTGCTGATTGATCCCAGCCTAATGAGTGCACATGCGCTCATACCTCACAGGATCACACAACTGTGGCCCTTCCACCTCGTCGGTGTGCATCCGGCACCTATTTCTCTACAGTGAGTGTAAAGGATTAACACTATTTGCGAAACTCACATTATGTAGAATGAAAATACGGCCACATATCGTTCTATGTGTGTGCTCTGTAATGGAGCATATTATGTCCATGTCCCTACTCCTACTCAAGTGTCCATCACTCCAATTATCTGTTCTGGTTATGATTTGACTATGGCAAATTCGTCAAGTTCTTCATCTGGCAGTCCAGCGCTTGCCTGGTACATCCAGCCTCCTCCATCGCCACTTCCCAGTAATGCTGGAGCACCAACAATGACACATGCACCTCTGACTCTTCGACTATGGAGTCCTTCCCATGCCCCTGCATCTGGAACTACAAATGACTGCCGGCGTGCCCCCCATGGGGTATCAGCATCTCCACTGACCTCAGTGCCAATAATTTCTTCCCGGGCAGGCAGGTCTGGCAACTTGACCAGATCATCCACTGCTTCCAGGAGACAATTGACTCAGCACACCACTCAATCCATCAAGTACTTGGTGGTCATCCACTCTGAGCTGGTGTGTAATCTTTGAATGCAACATATCACATGGTTATTTACTCTGGTACTTTTGTCTAGGTGTATGGAACAGTTACGACAGACTTTGATTGGCTGTTTTGTGAACTCCAGTGCCCTGTGCCTCAAAAGATTGGCTCCTTTTTACGCCAGGCTGAGTCACTGGGACTCTCATTCAAATTTGAAGTGACAGCACGCTCAGATGAATTGGCAGGGCCTATTTTCGATACTCAGTTGACCAACCATTTGGATGGCAAGGGGTTTGTGTTCTCCCGCCCTCACAGCACACCCAATACCAATGCTGTCACAATGTCTCAATACACTTGGTCGTTCCTTATAACTGGCAAAAGTCAGCGATCAGCATTGGGTGCTAAACTCAGCTCATCCTGGGAGTCCACTGAAGACGTCACTCACAAAGACTTGGTCGCAAATGCTGACAAACTCCCTGTACCATCGCCTCATCATGATCACCACATAGTGTTTGTTGGTAAGCTTCTCCACTGTTTCCTCTCCCATTCTTAATAATTGATGCAGCATCCAGTTCCTCTAGAGTTTATTGTTGCTGGCCCTCTCGATGGACAGGGATTGCACCTATGTCTTGCGCCTCGGCTCTGGAACAAGAACTTTCACCCAGACATACATGAAGAGGACATGGAATTTACGTGTGCTGATGGGTGCTCTGAGGTATGTAATATCTTTTCTTGCTCAAGTAGGTACTCAATTTACGTCTCCACCTCAGCAACTATCAACAGATTCTGATATGGATTTTGATGTTCCTAATTTTGCGCCATCAACATCAGCAGATACTACCGACATTGGGATGTCTCTCTTCCTGCCAGGACTGGTGTCTCCTGTTAATAGGATGGTGCCCTTATCACCTCTACGTATACCTCAGATTATGTCCTCTGATGGCCCTGCTTTCTCTGCACCATCCAGTCCAGATACTGCTGCTAGTACCATTGTGCATCCCCCTGTTACTTTGCAATCCCCTCAACAATCTCCCACTGCTGCTGTTGCTGCTTGGAGAGGGAGAGTAGCAGCTGCACGAACGACCATGCGGTCCCTCCTAAGTGATGATCCAGCCACCATCACTATCAGTGCAAATACTGCGTCAGTTGCAGCCCAATCATTTATTGATGCTGTCAAGAGTTGGTGCTGCCCAGAGGCTTCGATGACTGATGAGCGGTTGACGGGTGCCACACTTACTGGATTGACGCCAACAAGCATTGTCACTGGGGAATTTGATGTCTCAATGTAGGTTGGATGGGCAGATCTTCCCAAAACGTCAGTGACCTATTCTTGTACAGTAGCGATGGTGTTGGACATGGTGTACTTCACTCTTTCTGGAGTGAGGTCATCAGAATGATTACAGAAGACTCTGGGCATTGGCAAAGTACCTGTGATGGGTATTGGGTGCCCATTGTGACCTCACTACCCCCCTGTGACGAAGATATTGTTTCATACCAGGCATATGGAATTATCTTTTGGACTGCGATGCTTATGGACCTGGAAATCCTCCCTGTTTCTCCGATCATTGTATTGTTTCTGCTGAGCGACTACACCACAGCCACCACTTTGTCATTCACCACTGCCATTGCCCCCATCGGGAGTCAACATCTTCTTGCATGGCCGCCCCCTCTAGTCACTGATGCTGCAACAGGCCGGTTAGAACTATCCATAGCACCTGCAACGAATTTGTATTCCATGATTCTGGAAGTAGACGCTTCTGCCCAGGTTAGTTTCTTGTTCATGTCTATAATAATGATGTTTTCACACTGCTTGATTAGATTACACAGCTGAGGCGTCTTCCTGTGAATGCACAGGCTGAGCTTACCCACCAGTTGCGATGTCAGGTGTTCTTTGGCAACCAGTTTGCTCATGGAACACCTGACCACATTGTATATTCATCAATGCATCAGACATTCGACTGCCTAATTGGCGACCATATGACATTACGTGAGGTGTGTCCCCATATTAAAGACATTCATTCATTGGCTCACATCACTGCTGCCGCATTCAGCATTTCATCACTGAAGATTCGCCCAGTACAATCCTTGAGGGAATGTTTGGTGACCGTATTCTTTCCTCACCAGAGCAGGTTATCTGCCTTCTTGTCATCAATGTTACCCCAGTTGGTGGTATCTTGAATGATATCATTGCACAATTCAAACTGCATCTGGAGTGCTACCTCCGTGGGTGCGGCACTCCTACCCAAAATGATGGATCCAATCTCTTTGGAGAAGATGTCATAATTGATCCATTGTTATGGACTCAACTCTTTCTCTGGTGTGTCACTGGTAGCGAGTTTCTTCCTGCATGCCCCCAGCAATGGATTAGGGTTCGATATTTTATTTGCTCTATTCATGTCTCTCCTTACTGATGTCTTTGAGCAATTGAACTTCCAGACACAATGGAACCATCATTGGCGTGAACATGTGGTGTGTCTTGTCACTTATTCTAGATTATCACAGTCCTTGACATCTACGATGACAAGGCAATCCACATCCACACATGCTTCTATGCAGTGGATGTGTTGTTGAATGAGTCATCTATGCTCATTGTGAACCAAGAAATTCTGGCGGACATGTCTATTTCCACCGACTTTGACAGGTGGATTCACTCCTGTATCAGTGGCAATGCCTTTGATCACTACAATACTTCTGTATGTCTATCCCACCTGATCCAAGTCTTAAAGGTGTGCTATTAATCATGCTTGCATAGTAAATGTCACTCCTTGCACTTTTCTACTCGCACTTCAATGATTTGATGGCTCTGATTGCCATACTTAACACGTTCTTATGCTGTACTAATATCTTGCATTGTTTCATTTGCATGCTGCAAAGGCTGACCTTCATGTATCCTGTGACTCATAGAATATCAATGCTTTCTTTGTACCAACTTGCTATGTACTAATTGCTACTGATCATACCCTTACACTGGCACCATCCCAGTAATATTGTACCAGCTTCATTTTGTACCCTGATGTAATTGTACTGCCCTGCAGTGTCAACCAAGCCTACATTCTGTGCATTTTGAGCCTGATGGCACAAATAAGTAAATGACACACAAGGCTGCACACAGCAGAGCCCATGATGGTCGCTTTTTTTGAGCCCTAACAACATGAAATCAATTGGAAGTGTGACACAGCAAGACCTTCTCAGCATTCTAGCTGGCAAATATCAAAACCCCACCATTCACAGAATCACAGACCTCCCAGGCAACTTATGCTTCATTGTTACCTCTTGCCTGCTTGACGACATCAATGACGAGTTTCGTGATGTTCAGCATATTCAACAGATGTCAATGGATGACATCCCATGAGCACATGCAGAGCGCAATATCTGCACTTACATCTCCAAGGAGCTGGAAGTGTTGGGTTTTCAGGACAGAGAGTTTGCAGTTTTCGCTGAGAAAGTTGATGGACTATTCTAGTGGGCACATCTCACTTGTGGATACATCAAAAAGTCTCATACTGGGCTATCTTGAATGGATTACTACATAGCATATATGACTTTCAAGTATCACTAGGTTCAGTTCTACTAGTAAAAGAAGCTAATGCTAATGCTTGAATCCAAAGTAAACAACGCAAGTGCATATCAATATGTAGACTTGAATCAAGAAGGGGCTGGACATCAGAGAGAAAAGATTGAAGTTGAGCATCTGCAAATGGACAACGGGACTCAGGAACCTCAACATGGGATAGATCAGACTCGGGATGATTGGATACAAATGGATTGGTGGAATCACTGTCCTCTGGATTACGAGTGTCATGATGAGCCCGTATACGCCGGTCGTCCAAGTCATTCCAATCAATGCCATAGCTGGCAATATCTTCTACCCCCTGATCCTCACCTGACTCAATAAATACCCCTTGATGCCCATGCTCGATGACACCTTGGATGAACAGGTCATGGGGTGACTGATGAGGCTCTCCACAACACCCAAGAACATGGTGATTCCACGAGGCTACCCACTGGCCTACATCGTCATTGATTAAAGGGAGGAATAGGAAGTGGAGTAACCACAGGTGTGAACATTGTTCACATTGAGGTTGTCATAGGCTTCAAGAGTCTGGAAAAATTCCTTCCACTTCTGCCCTATGCCATTTGTAACATCCACCCAAAGACGTTCAATCCGGATGTTGTGAACACTCCTGTAAATATAATTAGGACAGACTAGCAGACAGAGAGCTTCATAATACTTACCTGCCCCATATATATGAACCACGTTCAATGCCACATACTTCCTCCATCTGGGCAGCAACAAGTAAATTTTCTGTCCCATGGTCACCTCTCACACGGCTTGGGTACCCATGAGTCATAGCAATATCTTCAAATAAAGATAGCACAGTCTCGGAGCGGTTGTTATTACTAACACGCATCCCTAGAACATAACATGAGAATCCATCAATGAAACCATGGATAACTAGCTTCCAACAGATAAGACCTGTGATAAACATTTAGTGAATTTTACTACACTGCCCACACAAAACGCACCATGCTGTCCATCGTGATGAGCCAGAGCCATGGGGCCTGGGACAGAATAGCTACGACGCTAAATTCACCATGGACCAAATGTTGTAGGAGATGGACCAACAACTTGCAGATATGATGCTTCTGTACGGCTGCAAGGGATACGGTAGCCAAGTTGCAGAAGATAGCTGTCATGCATCCATCGTCCAAACAATGGAAACTGGTGGTAGAGTTCCAATATCAGTCTGTCAAGTTCAGCATCAGTTATTGTAGAGAGATCACTGGAAGAGCCTCGGTGGTAGGTTCGGTTAACAATACCACCAGGTTGCTGCTCATCTACATAGATGGGAGGTCCAGGAGGTGACAGATTGAATTCAAGTAGCCGACGACGAATGGTTCGGGGATGACAATGATATAGTTCAGCCAGATGTCTCCTTGACACTCTGCCCGAAGAGAGGTCAGCGAGGTCAGATGGAAGGATATCAATGCTGGGTCTTCCAACCATACCACCCTGCACATGACTTCCTAGGGTGATGGGGCTTGCATCTGGTGGATCAGACGATACAGTAGTCACTGTATCCAGCTCTTGGACCATGCGATCCACACTGGCTTCGATTACAAGTCTTTCACCAGGTGGTATGATATTTAGATGCTTAGATTTGTGGCGTGCATCAGCCTGAGATCAAGTCACAACAGTACCACAATCAACTACACCTATTTGATAGCTTCAAGGAATTGAAGACAAACCACCTTTTGAGCATTCAAGCGGCCTATATCACCAAGCTGTGTCCTGAGGGTAACATGAACTCTTTCACCGAGTTGCATGAAAGAATCATAAATATTGGTTAATTGAATTGCCTCGGGCATGGTACAGATGCACTCGTGATGGTTGGTGAACAAGTGTTACTTGGTATTATTGTATAACAGTTGGCTAGCCTACCATGCAGCGATACACTCACAAGTCACGCTGACCTGCCTGAAACCCAAAGCTGAAAGCAAAGACTGGAATCAAAAGCAAAAGTCGAGCATAAAATCTAGAGTCGAAAGTTGAAAGTCAAAGCAAGTCGAAAGCAAAAGTCAAAAGTCAAAAGCAAAAGTCAAAAGTCAAAAGTCGAAAGTTGAAAGTCAAAGCAAAAGTCGAAAGTCAAAGCAAAAGTCGAAAGTCGAAAGTTGAAAGTCAAAGCAAAAGTCGAAAGTCAAAAGCAAAAGTTGAAGTCGAAAGTCGAAATTGAATTCCATATTGGGAAACGAAAGAAATCAAGTGAATATTTTTGTCCGCCCATGTCCGTTATACACAAAAGATCAGAGAACTGTTCTTCATTTCAGCAACGTATTGTGCATTGTGATCTTCGAAGTTTTCTTTTGGTATTCGATATTCTAGCTACAGTCAAGTGAGGGGTTCGGCCCTGGCCCATCAATGACACTAGTTAGATCATTGATCCAACAAAGATTCGAATACCATCCAAGTTGACCTTGAGGCAGACATCAATATTATCAATTACGACACGTGTAAAATCCACGAACTTTCTGCACAGGCTGATTAGTACAATGCAACTATAAGTCCATACATGTGTCATACCCATTTCCCTGTCAGGGAGGGAGTTGTTGTACAAGGAAAGAAGGATCAAGTGATATGGAGGAACAAAGGCAGTTTGAACAAAAGTGATGATGAATGGGCGGTGATGGTACATGCTTTGAATGTGTGATGGCTGCGGTGTGTGTGGTTCATATGTAAGCAATGACGAGATGGGATTGATGCACTGGTAAATAGATAGATGAAGGTCATCGATGAGCTTGAGGAACGAATAGCCAGTTGGGAGAGAGAGAATCAGAGAGAAATCTGCCGTTCATTAAAGGACAAATTTCCTAATAATCTGAGTTGGGGAGAGCGAGTCACCCTAGGGCGGCACGCTGTTAAGTGCGCACCTACATTCAGGTTAGGTGCGCGCAGATATGACTTCCGCGTGAAGGTACAGTTGATAGACTTAGAAGGAGGACACTCTGGATAAGAAAAAAGATGGGTAACTCAGCACATAACCACAAAGTCTGCTTGAAGCCATAAAATGGGTCAGAGTGTCTTGTTGTGGGGTTGAGTGGACTGAGGTTAGGGTGGCGCCTAGGCTATCATCATCTACACAATGCACCATTGAGAGTAATGAACTGCGAGATGGGAACAGGGTGGAGTGGAACGAGTGAGTCATCAAACTTGCTAATCACAAGTGCAGTGATATAATTGTGTATGATATACCGTGGTCAGGTCTTTTCGTTGTGAATAACATGAGGGTATCCGAACTATGGTTCGAAGTCGTTCGAAGAAAGAGACCCAAATGATAACAGGTTACCATGAATGTTGGACTCTGTGCCAGTGGCGGTGTGGATTAGAGCTGATGCCGTGCACGTGGTTTGTCGGAAATTTCTAAAGGGGGCTTGGAAGGCTGCTATATTTGAACTGAATTGTGATGCCTTCCAATTTCATTGCATCCGAGTTTCAAGTTGGACTGAGTCTATTTCGAGTATCTGGCAAAGGCACTGACTTCTTTTGGTGCCTCGCAAGATGCCATGCTGTGTTTCAACAGGCTGACAAAGGTCCAAGGGGCTTGGAAGGACTATACAGTTTATATTAATAATCAGCAATGCTCTTGGTGATTCAGACTATCATATTGCCCTGAGACTGCCGCATCACACTTGCAATCACTGATTTGCCTTCAATCATCAATTGATCTCTTGTTAATTTTGTATTTTAGATGTCATCTACACAAGGACGGGCCTATGTACAGTCAACAACTCAATCCTCTGCACAGGTCCGATGTAAGTTCTGTCAGAGATCATTTTCTGCTTGTGGCATCAAGTCACATGAGGGGAGCTGTTCACACAAGCAGGAGAAGAAACAGCGCGACAAGGAGTTTGCTGATATTGCAGCTCAGGTAGTTGAGGCCCAAAGGAAAGGTACACCATCATTCCAATTCATTTACTTAGTTCGCTGGACTTCAAACATTATGATGCATCAGATTTTATATTGACATATGTTGATCAGAACATCAAAAGGATAAACGACGCCTCTGAAATGGACACAAGGTAGCTGTGGCTGGCACTACTGGACCTTCACAGCCAGCGGATGATCAGCGTGCCAATTATGACATAGAAAATGTCGAAGGTGCCAATGACAACACATTTGGTGATGTGGAGGATGGTGTTATGAGCATTGGGGGGGATTCCCGTCTATGTATGTGTATCACTCTTGCACATTTCATTTCTAACTTACATATAATGTTTTATTATTAGGATTGGGCTCAGACACAAGCATATTGATAAGCAGGTCTGCAGTAGCAACTGCAGTCCCTATCACTTGTGATACATTCAAAACCGAATATCACCTGAACAGTGGACGTGCCCCTGCTGTTGAGACCTTTTCCACCTTTGGACACCCTGTTGAGGCAGAGGCCAGTTCCATGCCCATCGTCGACAACACACCTTGGCAACCCTTTATGTGCCACGCAGATTTCAAATTCACAGAACTTGCCCACCAAGCAGCACTCAATAAGGATTAAACCAACAAAATGCTGCAGTTGATATGGCAGATTGCTGAGGGGCAAGCGAAGTTTATGTTCAGATCTCACACTGAAGTGTTGAGGGCCTGGGATCGAGCAGCCACTCAAATGATGACTGTGAGATGTTTTAAATTTCATTCACTCTGCTTACTGAGTATTCAGGTATAATCTGTACAGTTCGAGAAGCATGTCATCTCTGTCCCTTACAAGAAGGAGGAGATCGAATTCGACGTACATACACGACCACTGTGGGATTGAGCTATGGACTTGTTGCAAGATCCCCTGTTGGCACCGCACTTTGTTTGGGATGCGCAGCATTTGTACAAGCACAATCGTACTGACTTTAGACGGTTTATTCACGAGCCTTGGACCGCAGATTGGTGGTGGTGAATTCAAGTATGCACTATTATGTATTCATGTTTTGTAGTATGCTGCTAATATATGTGTTATATCTGTACTTGATCTATCGTATTAGTCATTGTTGCTGAACAATGGTGTTCCATTCACCTTCATCCTCTATGCCGACAAAACACACCTCAAGGTACACACAACAAGTTCTAATTCAACAGGTTCCTACAGATTCAAATGAAGATGGAAAACTCAATTACACAAACATGAAATGCGTTGTCTGGCACAAGGCGTTCATCAAGTTGTTGGAATCCATCATTCTGTACTCCAAAACAGGCTTTGTGCACAGATGCTTTGATGCCATCATGTGATGGCTATACCCACTAATCCTACTTCTGTCTGCAGATTATGAAGAACAGTGTGTATTCTTGAGGCTTATATTACATCACGCTAACTAACATTTTACAGATGCGTGATGGCATTAATTTGCAGGCTACATTCAAATTGTCCCTACCCTGTCTGTTGTATTCCCTTGACGAAACTTTCGGACCTCAACGCAACATATCCTACTTGAACCGTCGAAGATGCAAAAGCTTTTTAGAGCTGTATTTGAGGGACTGCATTACTGGGGAAGAAGTCCTGAAGGCGCATGGTTTATGCCCCATTGCGGTTTGTGTTTTGATTTCATTCATAAGCTAACTCAATTGACTACCATTAGAATGCGCTCTGGGAAGTCAACAACTCCAATCCTCACGAGATGCTCTCATTCAATCCCTTACATGTCAATGACATTGGTAACTGGGGCAACTACCTTTTCAGGGAGCTCAAAGTCCGTGCGAAGGCACTTGGTCGCGAGGCCAAGGTCAAAATTGATAAACAGTAAGTATATTTTATATTACCTTCAACATTAATATTGCTTACAAGACTCTGCAGGTTCGACGTGTTTCCAAGATGGTGTGACTTGAATCATTTCAAGTCCATCATGAGGATATCATTTAGTGATGACAACAAACTCAGAGATATTGTGAAGGTACACTATTTGACGTTGTATATCAATATACCTACTAACATTCTCTGGACTCTAGCAAATGCTGTACTCAGCACAAAATGTGTTGAAGCACAGTGAAGATCCTGTTGGCTATGCCCTAATGCAGTGTATAGGTAGCTACCTGCGACTGACTATGTACATAGCACTCGATGTGCATATCGAAGCGACACTCACCACTGGCGAAGCAGAACTTCGAGTATTCAGGACACACTTACATGTATGTATATACCATTTTCCTTTGACTTTTAGTTGTATCTAACATATTTTCAGGCATATACTGACATCCAGGGCAAAGATTTGACGAAGAACTGGAATTTCCCTAAGGTGCATGCTCTGACACATGCTTTCCCTGAAAGGAGCGGTCCACAACTTCAGTACTCGACTGAACGAGAAACAACATGGACCATTGAAGCGAGCATATTTACGCCAAACAAACCACAAGGATGTTGCCAAACAGGTGTGCAATTGTCCCTTAATTAAAACTGCCTGCAACGCCAACAACAACACACAGGTCCTCAAGCTTGATCACATCAGTCTGGTCTCCGAACTAATCCACAGTCATATTTCCTACCTCAATGAAGATCGGCGCAAATGCACAATGTTACAGGGACAACTTGAAGATGAGGATACACTAGATGATCAACCGTTCGCAGGCCATCTTCATATTGGCGCTCCTCAAGTTCCTGTCACTCTTGCTGCAGTGGAGGAAAGCAACACATCTAACCGTGCCTTCCAGGATTTCTGAAAGAAGTTCACCAAGTTTCTCAACACTTTCATTGCATCAAACAATATTCCTTTGGCCGATGGTGTTACGTGGTTGTGGCCTACAGCTAATGACAAGGTTCATTCATTCACCCACATCATTCTGAATATCTGCTAATTATGGTTTATCATAGCTCCAAGAACATCGCTACCTCAAAGTAAACTATGAGTCTATTGTCGACTGGAAACTGACTACTGACTACCTCTGATGTAATCTGAACTTCCATGGGTGTGAACGTCGTGATTGTGCCTTGATCTGCACTCTAGACAAGGATGGGATCGACAAGTGCATCTTTGTTCAGATATTGTTCATGTTCAAGTTCATGGTCAGCAATCACACTTTTGAACTCACATTAGTCCTACCCATGGATGCTCCCACTGGTTCCAGAGGTGGTGTTGGAATGGGCTAGGCCTGCTCTGCTCTGGTGGAACACTCAAGATTGCTTGTGTGTTCCTACTCTACTCGACTCTACTCTGCTACTGGCAACTCCCACTCCAAACACGGCCAAACACTCTCGCTGACCTGCCTCCACCCCCATGGACCCCTGCTACATGTGCCCCCCTAAAAAGGAACAGTGACGTCCTCATCGCTTGTCTCTGAAGTTGTTTCCTCCATCTCTTCTTCTTCATCTTCCTCATCCTTATCGCTGCTCTCTCCATCCCCTTCCTTCTCCTCAGTTTCATTTTTTTGTCTTGGTATGTCTTCGTTCTTGTATTCCTCCTCTTCATCTTCGCTGTTTTCTTTTTCATCTCTCTCTTTCTGTTCCTCTGCTAACCTCGTGCCATTCCTAGGTATGAAGGCTCATAGTCATCTCGCATGGAATTCTCCTGCCACTTGCTCTCCTCCTACTGTTTCCAGGCGGTATGAGTTGCGCCCTCATTCTTTGATTCAATGTGGTGCAGACCATTTTGGTAAGAGCTTCCATCGTGCCTCGAGCATGTTATGTAGACCACTATAATGAAATTGAACCAGCTGTCCTTCCTTAAAAATAACTTCCCTTGGTGACTGAGCCAATACCCTTTTATCGAATGCTGCTTTCCTTTTGACTGTGTGCCATACCATGGCATCGTATCTGTCTAGCTCCTGCTGTGCCACGTAAGCCATGTGAACACTTGCGTCTATTGGCCTCAGTACTGAGGCACTTTCTGCAATATTCGTTTGAGGCGTGTTGACCACTTGTCCTAAAAGGAGCTCTTTTGGGGAAAACTTTAGCGCTGGTAGAATTTGATAGTTAAGTGATGATACTGCTGCATCGAGGTGCTTGGGCCAATTATTTGGTAGGGTTTCCCATCGCATTTCTGCATATTCATCTTCTCTGAGATTTGGGGCGCACATTCATTTGAGCACATGCAACAGTATCCTGTTGGTGCCTTCAACAAGTCCATTAATCCAAGGTGAATAGGCTGCCACTATGTGTGTCTTGCACAACCATTTCTCACAAAATTCCTTAACCTCTGCATTATGAAAATGCCTTCCACCATCACTCATAAATGTTTCTGAGGCAATGAAGTTCCGGAATATTTGTCCCAGGCTGTCGATCATTGTTCTCACCATCCCAGCACTTTTGTATTTAAATACCCACATGTGCTGTGAGAACGTGTTGAGATACACTCCGAGAGTGTGGTACCCCTGCGCCTTGGGTAGCGTTAGGTAGTCACCTACAAGCAATTCGAATGGATGCCTGCGTGTGATTGGTTCAAGAAGTGAGTGAAGGTGTTGGTTCCCGAAATTTTTGCACTTAGCGCATTCTGATATAGCATTCATGATGGAGGCATTGAGACCTGGGCTGAATATCTTGTCGGTGAGTGCAATCTTTATCGCATCTCTCCCCCAATGTCCTCGCTCCTCGTGTTGCTTTATAGCCATTCTGGTAGCTTCTTCCTTGGTTACGCATTCTAACTGACTTCTTGCTTGTACTGACGTGCCTCCTCATAGCCTCCATAATTTATTGTCTTCGATGAGGTATTGTTGTGCTCAGTGTTGCGCACACTTCCGATCTCGAAGCAATTTTGTAGAGTCCATTTGGGCTATAGATTCGATTACTTGATGGAACACTGGTTCGTCAGCAAATCACTGGAGTAACCTGGATAAAGTGTCTGTGTTAGTGGCATTCGTTGTGCATAGAATATCATTAATTAAACTGCTGTTAGCTTCCCAGTCCTCGCTAACTGTCCAATCACTACCGTCCTGTAGCCCTGCATCCCTGGGTTGCCCTTCCCATTGCCGACTCAAGCCATCTGCTATCACATTTAGCTTCCCCAGTACATGTCTTACATCAACAATGTTGTGTGCTAGGATACCATCTCTCCAACGTGCATGTGCCACATTAAGATTGTCGTTGAGTAGAACATCATGCAGTGCTTGACAATCTCTTTCTATCTCAACCGGGAACCCCCAGATTGTGTCTGAGAATTTGTCCAATTTGAATTTGAGGGCTGCAAACTCTAATAGAAACAGTTTGTATTTTTGCTCTGTTTTTGATGTTCATTTTGATGCGAAGGTGATTGGGTGAAGATGCTCTATCCATTTCCCTGACAGTTTCTGCTTGCGGACTCTCTGGCTTAGTACTGCTGCAAAGCCTTCTTGGCATCCATCTGATGTTACTACGAAGTTCGATCCATCGTATCGGGGTGCCTGCAGTATCGGTCTTGAGACTAGGTCTGTTTTCAGATCTAAAAATGCTGCTGTATGATTGGTTGTCCAAAGCTCCTTAAGTTTAAAATCTCTTTGCGTGCAGCGATATGTAGTCTTTGAATATGGAGTCTTGAGGGGTGCTGCTTTCATGAGGTTGCATAATGGTCCTTCTCTTTTGGCGTATCCTTGTACTAAGTCTCTGAAGTGGCTTGTTAGTCCAAGGAACGACTCCAGATTAAGTGCGTCTGTTGGTTGCTTCCAATCTACAATAGCAGTTAGTTTTTCTAAGTCCAGTTGTACTCCCTCTGGTCCAATTGTTGCTCCAGCGAATGTTGTTTCAGTCATGAACATTCGGCATTTCATTGGTGACAAAGACAGTTTCTTTTCTCGGCATCATTCAAAGATACGCTCTAATTTGGTTAGCATTTCTTCAAATCCGTCTGCTGCACATCCACCATCATCCACAAACAGTTCCATCATTGCATCCACTGTTAGATCGTGTAGATGAGTTGCTGTCATGTCTGCAAACGTCGATGGTGCTCCTGTGAGTCCCATTGGCATTTGTTTATACCAAAAGTACCCTCGTCCTTCTACATAGAACACCATATAAGGTCTTGATTCTGTGGGAATCTCAACAGTGTAGAATCCCGATGCAAAATTGAACACTGATACATACTTGTGTCCACTTAGGTGTTGCTGTTTCGCTCGAATATCTCCCTGTGGCATTGGCGCTATAATGGTATGTCTGTTAACTTTGTTGAAATTCTGACAGATGCGCCATTTTTGCAGTCCTGCAGGTCGTTGCTCGGGTGATTCGTTTGGTGCCTCATGTTCTGGTAGTGTAAATGCTGGAGGTTGTCCTTCCTGTATGCACTGCTCGTTTACCCTGTGTCGTAGCTCATCGATTGTTAGTCCTTTTTGTTTGTGCGCTTTTTGAGCTAACACTGTAGTTGCACAGCACTTTACTGCCTCCGGTGGTGCTCGCTCTATGATGCCTGCTGCCAGCATCTCATCAATTCGCTCGTGCAGGAATTGAGTTTGCGGGGGGGTAAGTGCGCGTTGATGAACTCTAAGGTTAAAAGTCGCGTTGTCTGGTATATTGAGCTGATGTTGCGCTCCCGGGACTGGGATAACCTCTGATAGTGAGCATGCAAAAATATCTGCATATCTTGTTACTAATGCCTCTGCCTTGCTGCGTTCATCTTCTGTAAGGGTATTCCCATATTGGACTGACTTGACTATGTATGTGGTCCTTTGAGGGTTCATTGGATCTGATACTCTTGTGAATATTGCCTTGTCATCTTGTATGAGATTTGCTGGTATGATTTCTGATGCTCTACTCAGCAATTCTAGTCCCTCATCATCTAATGACACACTACTGGGGGTGGTGCATCTCTCTGTGGGTTTTTTATCAGTGTGTGCATCTGCTTCTTCTCTACACTGTATTGATACTTCCTTTAGCTGGGTATTCTCTTCCTTCATGTCTCATTCTTGTACCATTAACCTTATGCTTTCTTCTTCTGCATTTTTGACTGTTGCTGGTCTTGCTACACTCTGGTTGTGTAAGGTTTTCATCCCCCCTGCTCCTGTTATCTGTACCTGATCTGTCTTGTAGTCATGTATTGCTTGGAATGATTGCAACATTGGCTTCCCCAATCAGAAGCTCCATCCTCCCTTGCTATCAAACACCTCGAATTCTCCTTTTGCTTTGATCCCTCCAATTGTGACCTCTCCCCTCCATATTGCTTGTGAAGGTATGACCATTCCATTTGCCATGCGTAATCATCTTTTTGATGGTGTCCAATTCCCCAGTCGATGTTTGACTCGCTCGAACATTGACGAGCACATTGCACTAATCATGACACCTTCATCAAATAATGCCATTGTTCTCACCACTTCGCCTTGTGGTCCTGCGAAAGATATGTTTTGGATGAATGGATGGCATGTATGTGGGTTATGAGGTATGCTTTCTAAGTGGGTCATCAAGTGATCCTCTACACCGACAACCCTCTCCCTTTTCCCTGTTCTCCCCCATATGCGTTATCAAACATGATGTTGATCTGCAGTGCCATTGCCCTGTTGAATGTTCCCAGTGTGCGTGTACTGAGCCCCCTCCATATGGACTCGTTCTTTGGCAGTTGATCATTTACTGGGATTTGGCATTCTCGGCCTATGTGGCCATGTGCACCACATCTGAAACACTCTCCTGAGCATATCTGCACTGTTCCCAGTGTTAGTGGGTATGGTGTTTGTTCCATGCATCTGGCACCTCTTCCCCACTGTGCTTCCCATTGATGAATCTGTTCTTCATATGCTGCCTGTCCTCCCTCCGTATCTGGGTGATGCGTTAGCTCATTGATGCGCACTCTCATCAACTCTCTCTCCTCCTGCATGGGTAGCTGTCCACGTGGCTGTTGTCCTTGTGTGTTCTGATTGGCTGCTACATAGCGCATTTGTCAACAAGGTAGGTGGTTCAGTTGTGGTGAATTGTTTGCCCTTGGTTGCATTGGGGCTGCCTGGGATACTTTGTTGACTGTTTGTATCAACGCTCACTGCATTTGCACACGAAGGACTTCAACTGGGTCCGATTGCCTATTCTCGAGCCTGGTGATTCTCTCGTTCTGCATCTTTTCCACTTCTCTTTTCTCCTTCTCCCTCCTTGCCTTGTCCTGGATGACGTCTACATTTGCCCCCTTGATTTCATCAAGGAAGGCTGTCCATGTAGCTGGGGAAGGTGATGTGAGATCTCTGATAACGCATGGCAATCCTTCTCGGACTTGGTGAATAAACACTGGTGCGTTCATTACTCCCGCATCTTGTACCAGCTTCTGGAGGTGTCTGTGATAGTGCAGGTGTAACCATGTCGAAACTCCTGCTACCATGATCTGTTCACCCACGTCCTCTTCCTTCAATCTTAATGCCAGAAGTTCCTTTTGGTAGTCTAGCTGTGATTTTACGATGGCTGGCCATTGATTTTCAAACTCTTTCTTAACATCTTGCCAGGTGGTCTTCTTCGATGCATCAAGTCCATTCCACCACAGATCTGCTTGGGATCCTGCATATATGAATGTGCTGAATATGACAACCTTCATCACTTCGTCCATTATGCGGTTAAGGTAGATGTATCTCTCTACTTCTCTCAGGAAATTCTGTGTGTTTTCTGACTCTTTCCCTTCGAATGAAGATGGTGCTGGGATGCTAGCTATTGGGGTAAATGGGATCTGTTGTGGGATGGTTATTGTTTGTGTGTGCAATTTTGACTTGTACAGGGATGAAGCAAGTAACTGTCGTAATGGTTGGATCACTGTGATAGGTGGTTTATCCTGAGGCTGGGTATGTGGGAATGGGATTGTTGGTGTGTCTGGTTCTATGATTGGAAGTGTGATACCTGGCTCTGGTGCTCCTGGTAATGAATTGTCATCTCTGTCTTCATCCTCTGCCAGTTGCTGATTGAGTTCATATTCTGACTCTGTTAGTGCCTCTTGGTCTAAGGTGCGCTGGCTGATTTCAGGTGTGTCTAAGCGCGATGACTCTCCTGATGCACTGAGTTCTGATAACTCGGTGCGTACTACTGCTTTGATGAACTGGCCTCCTGGGCCTCTTGGTGGGAGGGTTGTTTTGGGTGGCAGTTTGGCTAAAGAAACAGAATTCTCAGTTAGCAATGGTTTTTTGTATGATGATAAGGGGGCTGTGCTTATAAACGTGTTATCTTCAAGGTTTGTGACGTGTGCGTCCCAAAATGTTTGTGGTTCAATTTCTTGACTTGGAACTTGCATACTCTGCTCTGATGCTTGGGCTCTAGACTCTAGACTCTATACTCTGGGCTCTGTACTCTGGGCTCTAGGGGTGTATGAACTGATGCAATAGCTCGGTTCAGGAACGATCTCACTCTGTTCACCAATTGGAATGGGCTAGGCCTGCTCTGCTCTGGTGGAACACTCGAGATTGCTTGTGTGTTCCTACTCTACTCGACTCTACTCTGCTACTGGCAACTCCCACTCCAAACACGGCCAAACACTCTCGCTGACCTGCCTCCACCCCCATGGACCCCTGCTACAGTGTGGATCATGATCTAGTGCTGACTCACCTTTGTGCACGACTTCTAGCCTCCTCGGAATTCATTTCTCTGCAGTCTATCATTTGCGGCGCCTTACTTGTGCCAGATCATGATCATGATCGTGATTTCTTTCTTGTCGATCTCATTGACATGGACATGTTCCTCTGTGCAAAACTTTTGAGGTCTTTCTAGGGTAATGGGGGCCCACACTTTCCTGCGCCCCCACTCCCAATCCTCATCTAACTCACAAGGTCAAACTCCCTCATGCCATTGCATATGCCCTTCACCACACGAATCTGCACTCATTGGTCACCTTCACCGCACTTGTCCTTCCATTAGCCATGATGCAGACTTCACTTTTTGGCATTGCAGGGTATTGACCCCCCTCCCTCACCATTTCTATGACATTGCCTCCAGGTATGGAGGATTGTACCACTGTGCTGTATGGGCACCGTCATCGCCAGGTATTCCAAAACATGAGTTTGTGATTGCTCAGGCTGATCACAGCTGAAGGTCACTACAGTCATGGTTGCACGCACGCAGACACTTCGACACATGAACAATGATGTACAACTTTTCCTATTTGTTGCTCATTTGATGCAGTGTCAAGGTGTGTGATCCCTTATCTACAACTGCAGTCGTGATGTAGTAATAATCTCTGAATCCGCCAGGCACCCATTAAATCTTCAACACCCTCACCTAAGTATTGATTATGTCGTGCTTCCTCCTGCCAGCGATAAGATGTGTCTGGTCTAAACTCATGGAGGTAAGTAGGGTGTGCGTTTGCATTAGATTCAATGGACCACGAGCCTCAGTACATGTTTGTATATTATACTGTATATAAACATCTTATGGAAAAATTGACAGTCTCAGGCCAAGTTGCACCTCATTGCCCTTTGAACCATGCCTCAACCACAGCGAAACCAATTTGCTGAAGATGATTCAGACTTCGAAAGCAATTCTCATCATGGAGGTACATGCTGCTATTGCACCTGCTAGAGATGGTGCAACTATTCAGGAAGTCCGACAGGTGTGTCTTGTGGTTGTGACCGGTGTCATTTACCACTACTCACATACATACAGGCGCTTGAAATGGCACAGAATCTGCTGCTGAATATGTGTGGCAAATGTCGAGAACTATTGAAATGAAATGCCCTTCTCGAAGCTACTACAGCCAAAGGACAATGGGGGAAAAACCTGACCGCCAAGGATCTTGCACTCTCTGCCAAAGAAGACATTATATGGGCTCACGGGTGTAAATATTCTATGATGCACTGTCTATGGATTAACACTGGGATTTTTCCTCTGTGTGTGCCTCCTAACATTGAACTCTTTGGTAGCGAGCATTGGCTGTCGCCACAGTCAATAGAGGACGGTGTAAAGGCCAAGTTATTCAAGTTCATCCCAGAAATTGATTATGAGTTGATGGGCTACAAGACCTTTGCACTGCATGTAGGGAATGTCTCAGCTTACTTCAATTAACTTGCAACTAATTTCAATTCTGACAGTTTGCAAAGGGTGTCAGCGGCATTCACTCAGAGATGGTTTCAGATGTCAAGTCTTGCGCAGGTGCTATTTTTGGATTGAAATCTGAATTTTTTGTCCTAGGCTACCCTTGCGATACCCAGCCAGAGTGCCGAACTTTGCTTGTAAATCCCCACAGCAAATACACAAAGTTTGTGCTGGTACTCTTTCTTCATCCAGAGCGTCCCAACAAAGATGAGTTCCTCAAAACAGCTAAGCTTGTTTGGGTGTGTGTGTTATTCTACATACATTAATGAAGTCCTGATCGCTTCTACAATTACACTTAGGTCTTAAAGGTAGCACTTTTTGGGAAATCCTCCCTCTCTGCCACCTATGCTCCAGCCCTGAAGACCAAGGGCAAACTTTGGCAATTATGGAATACAACTCCAGGTATGATTGCTGCTGCTGCTGTTATTGTAAATATTCATTTAATGTCGTATCTCTGAGTGTGCACTGATTAATATCCCACTGATAGGCAATATTTGTTCTTTCAGGTGACAAGGATCTGTATGTGAAAGGCGAAATAAGCAACATACTGTACCAACAATATCACAACTATTATCGTCAACATCTAATGACTGGAGGTGCCTGGGTGCGAGACATCACAAACTTTTTCAACAATGCCCTCTTTCCCAAAACCTCATCCTCACATGCCACTCTGAATGTTGCAGATACCGGCACCTCCTACAACAGCTGGGAAGAGGAACTTGAGTGCACTATGGAAGAGGGAGGTGAAGGGCCTGCTTTTCCATTTGATACCACTATCATTGCACCTCAGGCTATTGTGCAATCTTTCTCTGCTGCGCACCCACCATCTGCCTTGGTCGCACTACCAGCATCTACTCCTGTCACCACCCCTGACACACTGCCACCTGTCTCTGTGACAGCTTCCATCATCTTGCACTCGCCTACTCCTATCATTGGGGCACAAACTCACTCCATTTCTTCGGCAATGCAAGATCTTGCATTGACAGGCGAGGCTATTGCGGTTGGTGCTATCCCTCCAAAGCCCAAACCAAAGCCAAGGCGGTCCAGGATGAAACAGGTGCTGAGGTCTGTAGGTCTGGCCACAAGAAATGAATTCATTCTGATCACACACTGTTTGTCTCGATCTTTTTTCTGCACGCTCAAATATCTTCCTCACTATGATACAACATCAGTCATAATCACTACTAAATTAGGTTAGAAGTACATACAACCAAACAGCTGAATAAGCAGCTACGTTTCCAGTCATGCCAAGTTTACCTCATCTCTTGAAATCCAACTACCACAATTTCTCTAAGTCTATTGACAATCATTATAATCACTACAGTTTTGCTCGACGTCGACATCGCTGCAGCTCTGAATCATCAATGTGCCTCTAGACTGGACCATCCACCAACAAAAAATTATTCCCTGTGTCTAATCTTTTCAAGTACATCCTTTGGAGAGGCAGGCAATGCTAAGGTCACTTTTGATTTTGCAGGGAAACAGTGCTTGGACGTGTAGCTGCCACAGTCAAAATTTGTGTATGAGGTGTCCCTGTCTCGCAAACTTTCGGAAGCAGCTGCAAACGCTGCTGGGGGGAAAATATTTACCTTCGGTTCATACTGTCTCAGTGTTCATGGACCTGGCTCCAATATTGATACTCTTTGCATTGTTCCTAAACATGTATCTCACGAAGACTTTTTCCAAACATTTGAGCCAATGCTTAGAGCTCTAGAGGATGCAACAGAGGTATCGGTGAGTTTTGAGTTTGATCCAATGGTACTGGCTTCTGCAACGTGCACTGATGGTGATGATTAGGGTGTGCTGGAAGCATATGTTCCAATTATCAAGACCAAAATCTCAGGAATACCATTAGATTTTCTGATGGCTCATCTGGCATTATCATCTATACCAGACGATTTGTCATTAAAAGATGATAACCTGTTGCGAAATCTAGATGAGCAGTGTGTGTGAAGTCTTGGAGGTAAGTACTGCATTTAGTATTCTGCACCGAAATTCATATGCGTGTAGGTTCACATGTGAATGATGAAATTCTGTGTCTGGTTCCCCATGTTGAGGTCTATCGAGATTCACTTTGATGCATCAAGCTCTGGGCCCAACGTGAGCTATTCTACTAGATGACTTTGGGTGAGGGGCTCTGCTGACGCACCACATTCAGGGAGAGCCATCTATTCGAATGTCAACAGGTTCTTGGGCAGTGTTGCATGGGCAATCCTTGTCGCCTGAATATGTCAACTATATCCCAATGCTACTGCAGGGGCAATTGTTAGCCAATTCTTTATCATCATGTACCAATGGTGCGCCTGCTCATGGAAGTTCCTTGCGTGCATGTATACTATTGAAACAGTCTAAGCAGCAGCGCAGTCTACTGTCTTAAAGGTACTGTTATTTTTTAAAAATTTATCCCATTGCCTCTGACCTCACCATTGTCCACCCACTCTCATTACCATCACCACCAGTCTGTGAGCGGTATTAGGAATCTGATTCAGCTCCAGCTCCAGCAACAACAGCAATAACAAAACAGGTATTTTTTCATTTGAATTAATATTCTGCCTCTGATACTCCTGATTCAGATCTACACCCTCTCGTTGCCATTGCCGTTAGCTGCCAGCTGCCTCCACTCTCCTGCTATGTCTACCATACCATAAGCAACTAGTCTATTAGTAAAAACCATTTTGTATTTTGAACCACCCACAATTCAATTCTGAGAGTTTTAATGTGATTTCTATAGTTTGAATTTTACCGGTTGAATTGAAACTAGCGCTGCATGTCGAAATTCTCTTGAAATAAAAATAAATTATTGGAAGACACCTTAGCGCTTGAAACTGTCTTTTGATGCCTTGCAAGGCATGTCACTTGAAATTTTAGCACTGCCTTGAAAGGCAGACACAAGACCAAATGGGTCACTGCCAACCGGCTTATGGCAATTTTGGGTGTTCTTGCAAGTCAATCGTAATGCTGCCACCTGAGTGACACCATTTATGTTACTACTTAGTAACGTGAGAATGTATGCTCTCACATTACTAGTTAGAGGGAATAATCTATACTACAGTACTGCACCACTTACTTCAGTAATCAGCAGTGACTTCACAGGTATGTTTTTTTCCTCTCGGCTTTATCCAACGGTGGCTTAGCTGACTATAGCGTAATCAACTTTCGGCAATGTGCAGGCTGGGTGCCAACCACTCCTGCGCCACTGGCGCCAATATTCCCACAGCCTCTGCTCATCATCTACAATGACGAGCATGCTATATCACTCAACCTTACCCAAATCTGAGTGCGTTTTTTGTGCATCCTTTTTCTTATGGTCTTACTCTACTCTTATGATGTTTTTTCAGGTGCATCTGTCTCATTTTAGCTACATATTCAGTGAGTACTTGTGTACCTTCTGTGTTCTGACTAAGCATACTAACTCTTGTTCCTCACCGCTATGGGGAGACAGCGTCTGTTCCGCACAATGTCACAGAGGGTCACAATGACCGTACTTCGTCATACAGGCCCACAGACCACATCTGCAAGCCTCACCCGTATACAAGCAGACTGCCTGTGAGCTGAGAGAGAGCTCCAATTCCAAGCTCAAGGTGAGTGTACAGATCAGTCTTTTTTTTCATTCTTACAGCGACATATGCACAGATCAGTGTCACACACAGCAGGCTGCCCTCGCTGTAGAGGCTTTGCTGGAAGCTGGGTCGACTTTCGATGTGATGGACCAGTTTTACAATGGTGAATCATTGATGCAGTGTTCAGACAGCAGCGATGGCAACATGGACACGGACACAGATACAGACATGGACACAGACATGGGCAGCAACAGTAATGAGGGCCGTTACTCAGTCGAATCCCGGCTACTCTCTGCCTATGCTAGGCTGCAATTACAAAACAGGTACATATTGTATTTCTTCTACTCAGCCTTTCTGGCTAATCAAGGTTACTGCAGCTCGTCGAAACACCGTAGTGACCAATGGACACGAGAAGCACGCTACACCAATATGCACGATTCATGGCACTTGCAGCTGCCTGCACTGACAAATGCGTATCTCACTTGGAAGCATAACAGTTTGCTCAATGTTGCTCAAACTTCAGCTCACAAGTTCCAGGTCACAGCAGTGCATGTCTTTGGTACATTTTTTTTTAAACAAAAGATTTTGTTACTTACATTTTCTAGAACTAGACTATTTTCATGATATCACACAACAGCACGAAGAAGTCGCAAATGTGTCTCTATTGCATGTGGGTCTACTTGGCTGCTCTCCTACTGCACCGACTGTTGCAATTAGCCTGCAATGTCTTGAGCTCTATCATCAGCTTCGACGATGGCAATCTTCATTCAGCATCCAGGCATTCACAAAGGTCTTGTGCACAATACATAATGTAAGTCATTCTTTGTGCATGGACTTACAGCATTCTAATCAATCATTAGGTCAATTATGCACAAACATTCCATGATCAATTTTTGATCACATTCGACATCTATCTCACAATACTTTGTAGTGTTCGGTCTCAAGTGGACATGGCACTCAGCCGCACAGATCCTGACTGGTGCCTTTGACATGGTTGTCTGCCATGCATGTTTGAGGTCAGTGTATTATTTTTATTTTGAAAACATCATTGTCTGATCTATTTCAATAGCAACCTAATGAATGTCTGCTGTATCCTGCCAGTCTCAAAGCAATGGATGGGAACAATTCTGCAAAACACATGGCAAATGCTGGCAGTGCTGACCTCTGCATCTTTCCCAGCAGATACATGATTCCCCTGGATCAAGTTGACATGTTCAAGGATGACATACAACTACATCCTGGTGAACATGGAGCCGATCAACTAACATTTTGCACTGACAATTGGAAAGCCGCTAACTCAACAGAGGAGAACACTGTCCATGTTTTTGAACAGACTGATATCTTTCTCTCTGCATGTCAACATGGAATTATTCAAATGGTCACTGAGATGCGTCGCAGTGGCGAGCTGTAAGTTATCAATACAATTCAATAATATGTTGCTAATGATTTTCAAAAGTGCAAAATATCCTCTCGCTACTATCAATAAGCTTCTCAACATCTTCGGTGACAATCAAGCCATTGGTAGTGATATCAGTTGC
>MU173132.1:20024-43058 GCA_016695475.1 Suillus decipiens | reverse complement strand
AAGGAAGTTTTGCAAGGGAGAGCATTTGACTTCGCAGAACTGCAGCGCGTCGATGAGGGATTGGTGCCTGCAGCGATTGAGGATGAAATTATGGTCACGTATCATGACGCAAATGAAGATGGGACATGGAATATCAATTCTATGTTGCTGTCGAGCGGTCTTACATCGATGTAGTTAGTAGTCTTGCATCGTTAAAACATCACGTGATTCTGCCATCTGCCACGTTGGCAGAACTACCTCGAAATAGTTCTGCCCACAGCACTAATGATTCACACATACTAGCAGTATCAATAGATCTACCTCGTTCAACTAAATCGTTCTCTGAAAAAAAGAAAGCATCATACACTGCAGGATGAGTGCGCTACTGAAGTTGCAGGTGTCCGTAAGTGTCCGTAATGCGCGTAAGTTAAGCGTTCATTTCAGTCGTTTTGCTGATGTTCGTCCTCGTATATACTACATAGCTTGAGGCCTGCTGCATCCTCAAAGCTGCTCACTCAGCAGCCTTGCACGTGCTCACTTGATGGGTGTCTCGATGTCGCTGTGGCCATTAACAGTTGCCTCTTTCCCATTCGTTCCCTCACCTTTGTACCCAAACAACCTCCTAGGGAAAACCGACGAGAGCCGTACCGCCTTCCTGCTATCCGAACTCAAGTCATGGAGGACCGAAGGGAGGCATGTGGGGAGTGACGACATCTTGAGGCCGTTATATACCGCTCGATATATTGGCTGCACCATTAAACTGAGACGAAGACGCTGAGTAGATTCTAGGGTCTTTTCGTTGTGAATGAGGGTGTTCGGACTTTTTCTGTGCAGGGTTTAAGCTGGTAGTGAAAACGTTTTCGGTCATAACTCGACCCTGTTCGGTTGTGGTTATTACCAAGTTCTACCCATATGCTGCATGCCTCAACTCGCTTCCGATCGTTATATATATATGTAAGGTCCCCGTGTTTCAATGCACCTTTGACTGTTCCAAATCGACGCTTACAACGGATCTATCAGTATCTAGGAATTTTATCTATAGCATGGATCCTATACATGCTGGACGGTGAGCTAATCTCCTGAACCCTTCTTTTCAAGTTTTCAGCGTTCATTCTATTCATTCCTGTAGGGAGGAGGCTGACAACCACGAAAATCCTGCAGTCGATAATAATCTTGACGAGGAAGAGCAACCTAATAACATTCCTTTTGATGTGTCCGAATTTCCTCGGCAGCTAGCAGCTGGAGATGGGCATATTCAGGAGGACGTTCGTACTGCCCTGTACCAGCAACAGGCAGAGTCCGATCTGGATTACGTGGCCAATTTCAATACCACCCCTCCTCGCACCGTCAGTCTAACAAAAATGCGTACGATGTACCGTAATAAGGACTCCTTGGGCGCAATGAGCATGTTATCTGGACGTTACAGGCTCGCTATCGGCAACGAGCACACCGTCCCAAAAGACGGCCCAAATGTCGTTCCTCGTGTTGGTCCTCATTATATAGACCATACACTCTACGTGGGCAATCGCAGGGGGCTGGATGCAGCAATACCTAAAATTCGAGCCGATCATAACTGGCAAGTCATCATAGACCTCGCCAACACGCACCGATTGTGGCCTGATAGCAATGTCGCCTGTCTTCCTTTTAACCCCATTGGTCGCATGGTGTATATCGGAACGCGCCTACAAGAGCAACTATGGCTAGCTCTAGTTCCTACAACATTTTTTGAACCAAACCACCCTGATAATGCCAGAGAAACTTACCCGACACTGAACGCACCCAGCACTGCCCTGACTCAGCGTCATGCATTGATGATCATTATGTTCATCGCCTATGCATTTGCTGAGATGCGTCTCCAGGACTTCCATTGCCGAGTGCGCTATCCGGTCCCTCTCACTCGTGCCACTGTCAAGGAATCGACAGATATTTTGTATGTTTGTTTTACCCTTGCATCAATCTTATCCTTACGCAACTGGGCTATTTTTAAGGGGCAGGCTTGATGAAAATCACCGGCGCATCATTCTGCGACTGGAAGATTTCAAGCGATTCAGTCTTATGTTAAGCACCAACTGGAATGACTGGGTAGCGCAGGCGCCTCCAGAATGGAAGGAGGATAGTTTCCTCGCCAACAATGCGCCGGTGGGCGTCACTATCCGGTATGGACAGAACCAGGCCCTCCTTGTACATGGAGCCCTTGATGACGAGCGCAGAAATTGGGACGATGATCGCAATTATACTTATATTCGGCAGTTTACCTTCTCTTTAGCGACTCATATAAGGTATGTGCGCATTCCTCTTCCTCTTTGGCGAAATATTGACTGGTTTCTGACAGCTATCTTGATGTCAGGGAATGGCGCGAAGTTCCAAACCTGCAAAATGAAAATGGTATCGTTTACGATAAAACCAGCGGTGACCCCATGAGGACCGAGGTCGATCTGGAGGGCCTTCCTTTACTTGATGAAGATGGCTTCGAGATCAATGTTTATAACGAGCTGGGATTTAGAGTTCCTCGACGCGCTCCAGTACAGTTCTCTACTTGCGGGGCACTGCTTAATCTTCATTCCGTTCATGAACTGTTCCGTTCTGACAATAATGTCCATGGAAATACTCGCAATAAGGCTCACTTTGATATATATCCCCTTGCATGCACCAAGACACTTGGCAACGTTCAGTCTCGTAGCCTCATGTCAGATTTCCTCCCGCATCTTACTCGGATCAATAGCACTCTTCGCCCACCCCTCATAGGTGATGACGCAGATCGTGTCGAGGATGACATTGTTGCAGGCGTCCGCGGTGCCTCCGTTCTTCACGGAATCAGTAGCCAGATTTATAATGAATTGTCTCATCGCGTCCGGGATGAAGCCAAATTTCACCCTGTGCAACTTGGCATGATTTCCGCTGCTCTTTCGGGAACAACGGCCAAAAACGCTGCCAGACGCCGCTGGACCCGACGCCTCCAGCAATGCAACCATAGCCTCCCCCATGAACGATTCAATGACAAGGTGTCTGGTGATAACCAGCCTCAGGCTCTCCGATTTGAAAACACGTACACGTTGGATGTTCATCGGATGAACGAAGAATTTCGAAATGGAAGGTTAGCCTTCCGCCCTTCTACATGGTATTCTAGCTCATTTACAGCATGATTAACTAACTAGCGATATATACGACCATGTCATAAGGCCACTACTCAGAACTTGGAGCCATCCCAGTGTTCTGTCTCCCATCAAAGACACCATTGTGGTCTTCCAGCCAAACGTATGTTATCAGTTTATCTGTCCTCTTTTGGAAGGTTCATTTGTTTTAGCGTATTCCTTCGCTATTTGCATGGGCCACTTTTCCCTTGACCGCTTTATTGGAAACCATTTGGGAAATGCACAGCAACACTCTGGTTGATGACGCAGTGATTGATCCTTGCATCATCGAGTTTACATCAATGATTGAGCGGGCGCTCAATTTCAGCCACACCGGCAATGCACGCGTGTTGTGTCGGAGACTGATGGACAGAGCTTGGATTTCGCTAGGTATCATCCATGATGGATTACCCTCCATATCGAACGCTTTTGTGGCCTACGGAAGTCTCAGCACGGGAAAGCTGGTCATCCGACAGGAACTATGGCCAGTGGATCAGGACACGCGGCGCCCTCTCACATCATCTCGCAGGACTCAGGAGCTGACGTACAGCAAAGAACATTATGAGGTGAGTGTTTTATTTCTTTTTCCCAAACCATCTTTCGGATAATCCGCACAAAAAGCAGTTAGCTTACTTTTTGTATAGGCATACGAGGCCCGGTTTACCATCAGGCACGCCATCAACTTCTTGCCAGCAAATATATATTCCCATATTAACAATCATGCGATGAGGATTGCGTGTTATGCAGCCGAAATAGCGCTTAAGGTTTATTTTGATGATGTCAAACATTTGGTCTGCGACAGTGTTTTGCGTGAGATTGGGACACTCCTCGAAGGAGATGACAGACATGCGCGTCGGGTTGCTAAAGCCAGACAGACAGCCCTGAGCCGATGGCTGGATGAAGACTACCCCCTTTCCTATTCCAGCCCCCTCACGTATCTTCTAAGGGCCGTTGTCGACACAAACGATGGGACTGACGCGCTTCAGCTTACATTATCTCACCTAGGCAACAAACCTATCTCTTTCTTTGTCAACATTATTGTTAAGCAATGCAGCACTGATCCCAGTCGGCGTCAACCTCCCTTCATCGCTGGAGGCAACTTTCTTGCTGTGATGCGCGTGGCTATCGAGGAAATGAGGCGGTGTGCGAGTCGGGACTCTATTCAGGGCAAGGATGCTGATTCCTTCGTCTCGGAGGCCATTTCTCATGTCTGCGAGTCACTCAAAATAAACCACGTTCCGTGGTCAGCCAATCCTACAGGAGACAGGGGTAATCCTTCCTCCACCATCGTTCATAATGTATGGCTTAATCTTGGAGCTGTCGGTGCCCCGAAGCCTACCCCATCAGCATCTTTTCTTACAAGACGAGAGTCCATCCAAGTGGCTGCCTTGAACAGCTCAACGCAGATGCAGCTCCGCGACTCCCGCGGAGATTGGTCTGCGAGTGAGGTCCGCCTCAACAATTTTGCCTCAGTGGTGCACAAAGCGATTTTGCCTACCGAATGGAACACCGATCAGGCTTCCTTATCATCTTGCTCCCAATACATCATCGACACTTACAACTACGTACGGACTGCCTTCAACCCCTCGATTCCCACTCATCATCTCTCCCTCATCGTATCCATTGCCTTCTCCGGTTTGGTCCCGCGTGTATACGCGCCCCCATTTCAGAAAAGTGCGGTGCCCCAGCAATCTCATCAATTGGCATCATATGTCCGAAACCTGGAGTGGGTTGCTCGCCCCAAAAAGGGGGGTGTTAGTGCAGACCCTTTCATTACGATGGTGACGACTTTCATAATCGCTTTGTACGACCCGCAGGCGCCCACGTCCTCGAGGTCGGATGTAAAAGAGTGGGTCAGCAAGCACTGTCAGTTTTTTATCTTTCGATTTTTCTCTAGTCTTTGCACAGCTGATACCTGCACTGTCAGCTAACAAAGGCATTACCACGCTCGCTCTGTGCAGATTGGGTATGGCTAAAGCCTGCACTACTCGTGCTTTTTTCTCTTCCAAGTGGGGGATTGACATCCAGGCACTGACATCGTCTGAGATTACTGAAAAGCATGAGGAGGTGATCCGCCTCATCAATACAGGCGGCGCTTATGGAGGGTATGATGCAATTGTATATCTTATGGGCAAGCGCACAGCGGACCGTCTGGCGAAAAATCTTTATGTCAAGGCGCGGCCCCTCCCCACCCTTGGAGGCACCACTTCCCATTTTTCAACTGCGACCAGTATTCCATCTTCCTCCTCCCCACCATCTTTAAAGAGAACTATGCGCGATTGGGAGGATGATTCTAGGATCACCACCGCCGGCGCTGATAACATTTGTTCGAAAAAGAAGAGGTCGTAGGCAGCCGTCAAGTTTGGAATTAGTAGTAATAATTGTAAACTACGTTTGCCGGTCATAACGCTCTAATATCGCGCCTGTTACGCTGTAAGAGGAAGCCGTTGCGGTTATGGTTTACAAGGTGCGCTGTTTGGTGTAGTGGCCACGGTATCACATAAGCTGCTAAGTAGGTATCTCTACCTTGAGTGTTTTCGTCAATCCTGCCTAAACCTTGAATAACAATCACTGTGCTGTAGCGTTGGCGCTCGATTGTGAACTCCCGGTACGTGTGCAGGCTGC
Source organism: Suillus decipiens (assembly GCA_016695475.1). Lineage (NCBI taxonomy): Eukaryota > Fungi > Basidiomycota > Agaricomycetes > Boletales > Suillaceae > Suillus > Suillus decipiens. Next base: position 37,323 of record MU173132.1, on the reverse strand, counting down.
GCTAGCCATCATCGAGCTGGTTGTCATCCACGACTCTAGTGCGTTAAAGAATTCTTCCTCTTATACTATGTTCCAAGCTAATTCGGTTCTCTAGTTAGGGATATCTCCAAGGAGTTCAAGTGGAGCCCTAAGTCAAGAGTGGAGCACGGAAGGTGGAGCATAAGAGGGGCTCAGGTGGAGCGTTATGTAATGGGTATGGTAGAGATTTGTTTATTTTTGTTTATTTGGCTGTGTATTCGTCATATCGATGTCCAGGTTGACCTTGCTCAGGCTCTCATTCACCATTTGTGATTGAAGGCATCATGTAAGTTCTCATCACGTTTAAAGATGATTGTGACCTGCGTCTACAGGGCTTCACACAATGCTCCATGCCAGGATGTTTGTTCTACCCTTGTCAGTGATTCAGACTTGAGTCAGTTAAAATTATGGTACATGGCTTTTGCTTCTGTTATATGGTGGTGGTCCACTGATAATGGTGATATGCACTACAAATAATTATCCATCTGAGGCAGGTTTTGGTTGACCTGCCTTCTTGTACATTGTCATGGGGAGTTGTTCCATGTATGCTGCAGTAAGAGATGACACTCTCTGCATGTATCAACAATCTTGAGAAGCATGGACTTCCACCCCTTGCTAGTGTTGTTTTTCACCATCTGGCATCAGCTATAAATCATGATAAATGACTCTGATGGGTCAGCAGTGACAATTCGAGTTTTGATCTGTGATGTTACTGCTCTTTATTATCACTCAAACTGTTAGAGTTAGAGCGCACATGGTTATGCACAGCGTAGTCGACCGCTATCGGCTATGAACGGACATGATTGATAATCCGGACCATGGACAGTTAGTAATCGTACACAGGTACTTAATGGACCCGGTAATGTTAATTAGCGTAGAGTAGTATAAAAGACGTAGAAAACGAGTAGAATAATCAGTCGAATAATTACAATCAATCTTCTGTCTTCTGTCTATCCACTCCCTCTCTCTCATAACCATTAGAGGTTATGAGCCCTGCCCTGACCATGGATACAACGCTCCCCAGCACCAACTCCGCACTCTACAATATTCCCCAGCTTGCTGAAGATGGCTCGAACTGGATAACGTATAAACAAAGAGCGATGATGGTGATTGGTGCCCGAGGTTTGATGCGGTACCTCGATGGTCGTGTAATGAAGCCTGTCCCTTACAAGACGGACTTGAATGGAAATACAGTGAAGCCTGATGGCTCCGTTGCAACGGAAACCGAGATTGAGGAGTTAGAGAAGAAGGTTGATGAATATTATCAGAAGGACTCACTAGTAAAGCAGCACATATTTAGTATGATCTTGGATCGACTATTGCTGCGGGTCCAGAATCTAGACAGTGCCTCAAAGATATGGGAGGAAGTTTGCACCATACATGAAGGCAAAACCGAGCTGGTACAAATAGATTTGCGCTGCCGGTTACAGGAGACTCGATGTGAGGAAGGTGGAGACATTAAAGCTCATTTCGGAGAGCTACTTCAACTTTGTGAATCATTGGCCAGGATGGGTGTGTCAATCGATGACAAAGACTTTTCAGCAATAATTATCGGATCCCTTCCCGAGTCCTATCGACCCCTACTATCATCAATCAATGCAGCAGCACGAATAACAAAGAAACCCCTTACCCCATATGAACTTGTCAATGTCATCTCTGAAGAATATGAGCATAGACAATTAACAGACCGAACCTCGAAGAAGAATGGGAATAATGCTTTGTCAGCAAAGACAAGCGGGAGGAAGAAACGCACCGAAAATAGTGCAAATTCAGCAAACCAGGATATAACATGCTTTAATTGTGACCGTAAGGGGCACTATAAAGCAGACTGCTGGAGGCCTGAAGGGGGAAAGGAAGGTCAAGGACCAAAACGGCAGCAGAAGGGTAGAAACACACCGAAGCAATCAGCGAGCACAGCCACAGAAACGGAACCAAAGGATAACTATGCATTTGCTTCATCAGACCTAGCAAGTGTCACAAAGAAGATTAACATACCTGCCGAGCGCTGTGGAGCAATCATAGACTCTGGTGCCACATCCCATTTCTGTCCAGATCGCACAAAATTCATTAATTTCGTATCAACCGAGCCACAGGAAGTAAACACTGCAGATGGCTCTATCATCAGTGCTATTGGGAGAGGAGACGTCAAGTTAGACTTACCATTGGGAGAGAAGAAGACCCCTGTAACCCTCAAAAATGTCCTCTACACACCAGAGATGGCCTTTACCCTTATCTCCGCCAACAGAATAGCAGCTGCTGGTTATGCCATCCATTTCGAAGACAAGATTTGTAAAATCTTGTCTCCAGGCCCTAATCGGAAGGTCATTGCTGAAATTCCACAGATAGAAGGGCTATACAGTATCAAGAATCAATATCAGCATCATGCGAATGCTGCAGGAACAAAACTTACCATTCATGAGTTGCACTGAGTCCTTGGACATGTCTTGCAACCAGCAGTGGTCGATGCTGTGAAGAAAGGCCTAATCGAGGGTGTAGCACTTGACTCCACCTCGAAACCGGAGTTTTGCGAGGCCTGTACTCAAGCAAAGGCAATGCGTCAGCCATTTCCAAAAGAGTCATGAAATCGTGCACATACCTATGGTGCTGTGGTGCACACTGACCTTTGGGGACCGGCACAAACCACTAGTCTTGGTGGATGCCGCTATTATATGTCCTTCACTGACGACTTCAGTCGTGAGACCACAATTAAATTCTTGAAACTCAAAAGCGAAGCACTCACTGCATTCAAGCAATATGAAGCTGCCATTACATGGCAACACCCTGGTACCCATTTGTGCACCCTTCGTTCAGACCATGGGGGAGAATATCTAAGTGCCGATTTTGATCAGTACCTGCTGGACTGAGGAATCACCTGTCAACTCACTGTACACGACTCCCCACAACAGAATGGTGTTGCCGAACGCTTAAATCGCACCCTTGTTGAGCATGCATGGGCCATGCTTCTTGCGAAAAACCTACCAAAATTCCTGTGGGCTGAGGCAATCAATTATGCCACATGGTTAAAGAACCGCTTACCTTCGCGTGCTATTCCGGGACATATGCCATATGAGCTCGTGCATTGCGTGAAGCCCAATCTGGCCCTTGCTCACGAATTTGGGACAGCAATATATGTCCACTTACAGGATGCCAGAAAGCTTGAGGCAAAGGCAGATGCTGCTATCTTCGTTGGTATTGATGAAGAAAGCAAAGGATATCGAGTATATTGGCCAGAGAAGCGGAGAGTTTCTGTTGAAAGGAATGTCAGTTTTGTGCCAATGACGGTACAACTTGACATGGCAAGTGACATACCGGACGAGGGGGAGTATGAGGTATCAGACAAGTCCCCCAGCACCTTGAATAACATCCGGAACATCACAGCGGATGCGCCAAAAGTGCAAACCCTGAAAACTCCACCGCACGCCACACAGCCACTTCCTACTCCGAGAACGCCAGGACCAACTTGAGTAAGGCCACCACCAGGATTCTACAAAGCCTTGAATGAGGGGGAGAGAGCATCAGCTGCCATCACAGAATTGTCAGAAGAAGAGGAGATGGACCTAGATGAAACCCAAGGCACTTACCATGCGCTAGCTGCCGCTGAACCGGAACCCACACTAAAGGAAGCATTAAGTGGACCCGACGCAGCTGAATGGCAGGAAGCCATTGACTACGAAATTGGTCAATTAGAGAAACTCGGAACATGGGAGATAGTGGACTCACCAAAAGGTGCAAATATCATTCCATGCCACTTTGTATTGGCAACAAAGCACGGACCAAATGGCGAGAAATTAAAGCTGCGCACACGACTAGTTGCAAACGGTCAGCATCAAGAATACGGAATGGATTATAAAGAAACATTTGCACCTACATCTAGCATGGCAACGATCCGCACTGTCCTAACAATGGCCGCACATCAAAACTGGGAGATACATCAAATCGATGTAAAAAGTGCTTACCTAAATGCCACTCTGAGGGATGACATCTACATGCGTCCACCACCCGGATACTTGAAGGAAAAGGATAAAAGCAAAGTCCTAAAGCTCTTGCGAAGCTTATATGGCCTAAAGCAGGCCGGATTTGAATGGTCCGAAGAATTGGAAAAGTTTTTCTTGCAGGCCAGATACACACGCTCGCAAGTAGATGAGGCAGTCTACTACCGTCACACATCGGATGAACATACAGTTATAACAGTGTCTGTTGATGACATGGCCGTCACATCGGAGCATCTGAAACATATCCTGAAGTTCAAGGATCAATTGCGCATGCGATTCGAGATATCAGACATTGGAGAGCTTACCTGGTTGCTCGGACTGAAGGTTGAAAGAGACCGAGTGATGCGCACCATCACACTATCCCAGGAAGCCTATGTCAACACGATCCTCAAACGGTTCCATCTTGAAGAAGCAAATCCTGTAACCACGCCAATGGAAATAGGAATAGTCCTGACAAAAGATAAGGATCATTCAAACTAACCATTCAACAAGCACCGAACCTAAAATATCTGAATACATACCTTATCAGCAAGCTATCGGATCGCTAATGTATGCGGTGACTAGTACGCACCCCGATATCGCATTTGCAGTATCAATGTTATCGCAGTTTATGCGAAATCCTACACATACACACTGGGAAGCTGCAAAACGAGTCATGCGTTACCTGAAAGGAACAAAGGATTTAAAACTTACCTTAGGAGCAGGAGAGGAAGGCCTCCAAGCCTTCGTAGGTGCAGACTGGGCATCCCAACCACATCGGCACTCAATATCGGGATACGTTGTCCTATTGCATGGATCCCTGGTAGCATGGAGCGCACGAAAACAGTCATTGATCGCACTATCAACTGCGGAAGCTGAATATATCGTGTTGACATCAGTCGCCAGAGAGGTCCTGTACATACAAGCCCTCCTGGACGAACTGTATGAGCCAATGGAGGCTCCCACTATCATTCACTGTGATAATCAAGGTGCAATAGCATTAGCATCAAACAATAAGTATCACGCACGCACCAAGCATATCAACATTCGTTATCACTTCATTCGAGCACTAATCCAAAACCAGGATTTCGTCCTTCAATATGTACCAACAGATGAAAACCTAGCCGATGCCTTTACAAAACCGTTGCTGAGACTGCGCCTGGAAATTTTGCGAGGAAAGATGAATGTTAGCAGATAGCGTTCGAGGGGGAGTGTTAGAGTTAGAGCGCACATGGTTATGCACAGCGTAGTCGACCGCTATCGGCTATGAACGGACATGATTGATAACCAGGACCATGGACAGTTAGTAATCGTACACAGGTACTTAACGGACCCGGTAATGTTAATTAGCGTAGAGTAGTATAAAAGACGTAGAAAACGAGTAGAATAATCAGTCGAATAATTACAATCAATCTTCTGTCTTCTGTCTATCCACTCCCTCTCTCTCATAACCATTAGACAAACTTGATCACATTGAGCCAATCACAGAATGACAGACTCCCAGGCATGGTGAACCCAATTCAATTGCCAGCCTTGGTTTGATTACTCAACCTGAGGCCGTGGAATACAGTTGCAGCCACAGCCTGAGCTTGACCTGACAACTGTACTAGGCAGTGACAGTAACTCTCAGACTGACCAGGATAGTAAGTTTTCAAGTGGTTAAGTGGGGCTTTTTCTGCAGCTTTGGCTTTAATCCAGGGTTTATCATGTCGATTACTTGTTGCTGCAATAGCAGATGCTTACCAATGACAGTGGTCACCCAGGCTTTGAATCTGAGTGTTCCTGTTGTAGCCAGTGTTGTCACAACCTGGAGGTCCGAATTCAGGGCTAATCCTTCCCTACTGCCACAACAGCAGTTAGTGTGTGCACAATTTGAAGGCTTGAATTTAAGGCTGATCTCTGCTTGCTACCTTGGTGGCAAATGTCTGTGCCATAGTCAGTACCTACACAATATGCTGACTTGAACTTGGGGGCTCCCCCATCACACTGTAGTGGCAGGTGCCACACCCCCTTTTCCTTGTCCGACAATGCACAGCTCAAAGTGTCCATATCAGCACTTTCCAGGTGAATATTTGGGCCAGGTGAAGTCCATACGAGTTATCAGCATGGAGCAGAAGGTCCACTGTTTTTGGTGGCGCAAAGCATGCATGCCACATGGAAACTGTTACGAACTGGGATAATGTTTGGTTCATGAAGACCAAATTCAGTAGTGAAGGCGGCTTTCCAGCGATCATCAGGGTGGATACAGATGTTGTTATAGCCAGATCAGATATCCATTTTGGTAAAAAATCTGGCATCATGAAGCTGAGCTATTCATGTAATGGGAAGAGGAAGTGGGTAGGCATTCTTGATCGTCCAGTCGTTAATGTATCAGTAGTCTTGACAGGGACATAGTTCTCCACTTTTCTTCCCAACAAAGAAGAATCTGCTGGCATGAGGTGATTTCAATTCAGATATGAATCCTTTTGCAACGTTTTCATCAATGAAACTTTTAACCACTTCTCTCTCTTTCCCAGATAAGGGGTAGACCTCAGATGTGCATGGGACAAACCCAGGTTTGGTTTTGATTTGATGGTTGATACTGGGTTGTTCTGGGGGAAGTTTATTAAGCCCCTCTTTCATAAAGATGTCCTGGAAATTGTGAAGATAAGATGGGACGAATTCCTCAAAGCTTTTCTTTTTCTTCTCCTTCTCCTCCATTGCGAATTCTTGGGCCTTGTTGCTAAATTTAGTAGTCTCCTCGAAAGATGGTGGTGCAAGGGAAACTTGGGAGTAGCTCGGGAGTTGCTCAAGCCTTGAAGTACCATCGCAAGTAAGTGGAGTATCCATGGAAACTTTTTCAATGATCCTCATCTGTAAACCTTCTAGGTCATATTCCACTAGGAACTCTCCTTCTTTCAACTCATATGTGGCAATGCTCCGGACCTTGGGCTCTGTCTAGACATCCTGCATGGTATCAAAAAAAGGTTCTTCTTCTTCATCAGGGGAAGGAGTTAATGCAGGCAAGGATTCATCTGGTATTAGGAACAATTCACCATGCAGAAATTGTTCTTTGGCTGCTCTCCCCTCCAAGAAGTCTAGTCGTACCTTCTTCTCATTTTGTTCATCATTAGGTGGTTCATCTGCTTTCCCAATATGCTCCCTTTGTTATTCAGGTGATCATTGCTCTGTTGGGACCAGTGGTGGTCTGGGTGATAGTTCCCTTTCATTTCGTCTCTTCTCAGGTTTAGGAATAGGGGATATGGGGTGTTGAGGAAGAGTTTTTCTGGGAAGAGTTGGTCAAGTAATCATTGGTGAGGGTAGCTTCACCTGTGGAACGACTGGTGGCGATGGGGCAGTGATGGGTTCCAATGTGGGGGAAGGTTCTGGAGGGGGAGAATTTGTTGATGGAATGATGGCGGTCACAGGTACAGAGGGTCTGCTGGTTGATCATAGGAGTTTCGAGTTTTTCCACTTTGGGGTAGGATGGTTAAACAGAAGGGGAAGCTTCGCCCTCTCTCTATCAGTGTCGACATCTATTTCGATAAGATCTGACTTCTTGGTGCATGATAGCATCACTGTTTCAGCTGTCCAGTCAATGACCAGATTCATGGCGTGCAGCCAAGGGATCCCAAGGAGAATCTGGTCCCTTCGTCCTAGACAAGTGATATTGAATTTCCCATACATCATTCATTCATCTATTTTGACGATGAGTAGGCAATAATGCATAATCAAGCCTCCTTTTACATAGGAGCCATCGGCAGTAGTAACCTTGAATGGTTTACTAAGTCTTCTTCATGAGATATTGTGAAGTTTCACAAGTTCTTTGGAGATGAAAGTTCTGGTGGCTCTGGAATCAATGACAGCAGTGGTTTCGACGGATTTTGGATGAGTACATGAAATGAGGATAATGGGAACATGAAGTTCTTTTTGTTCACCTACAGCATGTACAAGTCATAGTAATACAGATGGAGAAACATACATTAATTTATTTCTCCAAATCAAAAATCCTGGGCCAACCACCTGACGGTTTCTTCATCATCACTTTCAATTTCTTCAATCTTTGACCCAGACCCTGAAGCTTTGGTTTCGGTCTAGCATACAGGAGTAGATTTCTCCTTCTTTTTGTGACAACCATTTGTGTGGTGCCTGGGCTATTTGCAATTAAAGCATTTACCCTTCTTCATCAGGTCAACCTTCTCGGCATGAGTAAGGCGATCAACTTCCATTGCATTTGGATTGCAGGAAGACAAGTATCGGGAGCTTCTGTACTTCTGGGACTTCTTTTGTGGTGCATGACGGTTATGAATGGATTAGAGATGATGATAGGAGTTGTTGATGTTGACACATGTTTCGATAACTTTATCAAGAGCTTCAGAGACATCTCCAGTGTTGAACAGTCAGGTAAGGATACCCAGATTGAGACTGTCCTGGAAGAACTGAATCTTCATCACTTCATTGGTGATTCCTGCTTGTTCAGCAAGGAGAACAAAATTGGCTGTATATGTCTGCAGGTCTTTATTTCCCTTTTTTAAGTCGTGAAGTTTGGTGATTGCCGATCTGGCTGGATCAAGGGGTGCAAATGCCTTGTTGAAACTTTTCAGGAAGGCATTGAGTTTACTGTAGTTGTGGGGCAACTGCGCATGGGCTTCTTCAAGGAAATGTTCTTTCCATAAATGGGCATTTCCTTTCTCCATAAAAGAGCAGATGTAGATAATCTTCTGCTGATCTGTCATGTACAGCTTCTCATTGATATCCATGTACACATGACATGATAGGAGGAATGCTTTCGAGGCACTGTGGTCTCCATCAAAGATGGTAGGCATACCAATCTTGAATTCATGTTCTTTTGTAGACATTCTGGGCAAATAGCAATGTCACAGGAATGTAAACCTTCGTGCCTAAATGCGCTATCCTGCTGTCTGCTAGGGCTTTGTTAATCGGATCAGTGGGTGGGAGCTGAAGACTAGATAGTCGATGGTATCGATAAGGATTCTAATCTTTTGTTATGAACTGGGATAGTTCTGAATACGACTGCCTCAAATGAGAGGAATCAGGAGTCATGGGTTCGTTAAGGTAAGTAGTGAAGACAGTCAAGTGCCTGAGAGAACTAGACTGGCTGAGCTGAATACGTTCTACAGCGACCTAGATAGTCCTGAGTGTGGTATACACGGAACTAGCTGAGTCGAGGCAAGTAAGTTCACTTTAAACTAAGGCTTAGGTGTGCTAAGCTTAGATATGATCTTAGACGACTAAGGATTGGGGGTCCTTAGCAAAGGAAGAATCCAAGTAAAACCCAGTAAGATTAGAATGAAGAAAATACAGTGTATCTACGAGCATTTATATACTAAAGTAAAAGGAGACTTTAGGGCGGGCTTGTCAGATGTATACAGGGCTATGTAACCAAAGAAGGAAGGCAGCTGAAGTACAACATGTTGAACGTATGATGTCATATGAAATCTGAATGAATCATAAGTGGAGCTGAGTCAAAGTGAGTCACATATGAACGTATGGTCAAGTGACTGTGGGTGAAAGTAGTATACAAGGAAATGATGAGATAAGCAAGGATAGAAAAAAGGTAGAGGGAAAATGAGTGGGGCATACAATAATTGTAACAGAAACATGCATGATTGGAAAGCTTATTTTGAGCATTCCTTCACCTTCTCTAGTGATGTGTTACAAATTTCACAGTTGTGAAGTCGAGCATGTGGTACTGAACAAATGTGCAACTGAATACCTTGACCTCAACTACCCCAACACTTGATTCTGCAGGTGCACCATGCACTTACTCTGTGCCACATGGTCGTCTCAATGTGATATGGGTACCCTGAAGTTATTGACATCATGCTTATCTGCAGGAATTGGGGCATTGGTAAAAGTACATATCATGTTATCTATTTGCTACAGCTTAATCGACCTCCTAGATCCATCAACTTTCTTCGTCCATATGGGTCTGAAACTTGTAAGTCCTATTGAATTTTTTCTAATTTCGAGATGGCTTACCTATGAGTACTAATGGACACCTCTAAGTCCTAGAAGATACTTGAGTTCTCTCATTTCCATCTCAAACATCTGACGCTCCCTCGCAATCCATAAAACCATCATCGCATGTGCTTCCTCTGGCCACACTGGAGGCAATGGGTTGGGAGGAAATGGTAAGCCCGGATGGTAGACTTGTTGGCACACGCACCTTTGCGCGGCCTCCCACATAATATACATTAACTCCTGAAGTAATGTCAGTGCCATATTCACTAATATATGCATTCCTCACCAGTTGCCTATCACTCATTCTGAAGAACACATCTCGAGGCCATGGGATATGCTCAATGAGGTGTTGAGGAATCTGGAAATCTTTTGTGAGCAGCCAATGATAGAATGATCAGTGGTCAACGCACGTGATGATGGTTTCTGTTTTTGTCTCCTCTGATATTAACATTAGCGTAGTTATTCATTCTAATACATGTAAGATAATAATTGAGAATGATCAAATGAACTTGCTCACCTTCTGAAGCTGTTGAGACCAATACTTGATACTACACTGCAAACTGCTGAAAACCTTTGACACATCCCTGAAACAGGTACCCTGTGGTAAACCTATAATTATATCCTTTCAAGGGTTTTTTTGCTAGAAATTACTGACAATTTGAACCTTTATGCAAGTGAGCCACTAAACATAGGATCTAAGAGACCTTCAATAGAGACCTGACAACATTTATGAGACCCTGATGGGATATGGGCAACCAGAGCTAGTATATACATTGGACTAGGATATTTTCAATGGGTGATTTCTCTAGGTCACCCAGATATCTTGTTCTCTAGGTTGCCCAGACATCTCATTCATAGGATATCTTGTTCCATAGGTCACCCAGATATCTCATTCCATAGGCTGTGCAGATGTCTTGTTTCATATGTAGGGAGTATATTTTTGTTGGAAGGATATCGGTTTCATATGCAGTTGCATTGAATGTGGTTGTTCAGAATCAAGCAGGTCAAAATTCAAACAAGGCATGAGCACTTTTGCATTAATATGGATGGGTAGATACACTGGTAATTAAGACGTGGTTATGTGGTTATGGGTGATGCATGTGCAGAAGGAAGGGATGGTGAAGGTATTTACCAAACGAGTGAATATTATTGGTTGTGGTGAGGATTGAGCATGCTACTGATGAACTCAGTCCCAAAGTAGCGAGTTCTGAATAGTAGTCTGCCATTGAGGGCTGGATGCATACTGATTCCTACCATCCAATCATATGAGCACGATATCAACAATACAGATCAAACATACCATTCATGCCAAGCAATGGATTGATGGCGTCATCTAATGTGGCACCTTGCAACTGTTCCTCAAACTCTTTTTCAAGTGCTGCTATAACCTCGCCTTTGGACTTTGCTTGAGAGCCTGGCTCACACTTATGAAGTTTCTTGCCTAGTTCAACCAATGATTCCAGAATGGACACCAAAGCACTGTCACAAATGCTAGTGGAAGACATAGCATTCTGTACTTTGGTTGTGGCAGCTGGTTTCACAGCAGCATCAAACTGGTGTTGTATACCTTCAGTTGTCTTTTCAGGCATTCATAAGTTTCCTGACTGCAAATATGATCAGTTTGGTTTGAAGATAGTATGATGTGCATGCACAGTAAAGATGCTATTATAACCTTCATTAGATGTCTTGTATTCCTTCATACCACTGACATTGCATGTCTGACAGAAGTAATTGCAATTAAGGCCAGTGTGACTGCATTCTTCAGCCTGCATTGGATTATCTCCAGCAATGAATAACCTGTATGGTATCAGCATCACCTCCTCTTGATCCTTGCAATCTCAAGTGATGATACCAGAGTCTGCTGCATCACTACAAACACTCAGAATGGATACATGACATCCAGAAAGCTACATACCATAGTGAGTCTTTCATCACTCACATCAGTTCCATTGGTGCAGCATGGGGAGAGGATGTGACAAAGCACACAAAAAACTCCTTCTCCAGCATCTCATGCGGTAGGTTTGCATTTGACATGTAGATCACATGGTGCTTATTCCATTGTTTCAAGATGTTGCCTGAGATGTCATCCATGAAAATTATTAATGGGACTGCATACACCATTCAGCCTTGTGCCTTTTCACACAGTGGGTTAGGTGCAAGTGATGCATGCTGGATGGAAGAGGCTGTTGAAGGATTAGTTTTACAATCAATAAAGCAATATTTTAATGTACCTGTGAGACTGCAATCAAGCTCTCCTGTTGACGCAATGTCTTCATATGACCATACAAACATTGATGTCGGGATGATTTCCCATTCATTGTTGATGATGAATCCTGCCTATTGAGTGGTCAAAGTAAGCACATACAAAAACCGATGGTCATGTCATCAGTTCGTTGAACAGCCTGACCAAGCGCATATAGAATTTTGGCATCGGATTTCTCACAATGTTCAACATTGTCATCAACAAATGAAGAACCAAGGAAAAAAATGCTCCAGGATAAAGTAGTCTCCTGAAGAATCTTGCAATATCTCATTAACGAAAAAAAACTTTCCCATCCACCTGAGCTGCTGAAGGAGATGGGAGATCGAGCAGCATATTTTTGCCATTAAAGACCTGAGACATTCTTTTTCCACCATCTTCAGGGTAGTCTTGCATCGCAAAGTGAGTGAGTGGGTTTCCATAGTCCTAAAATATGATATTAGTGTGACTCAAACTTGAAACAAAATTGAACATACAAGTGCAATTGCTTTTGCAATGTTATTGATATAAAAGGTGTTCCCAGACCGAGCAGTAACCTTTTCTGTTGGTTGACCGAGGAAATCTTCAACAAATTTTTGACACTTCTTGATGGCATAGAGTGAGGGCACATTTCGCGCACCAAGTTCCTTGGCCCAGTTGAGTGTTGCCTTCTTCTGGGCATCAGAAAAGGGAAGACATGGGGAGCTAAACAAAAGGGCAGTTACAAAATCCTTGAGAGGGCTGTAAGCATTCATTATGTGACTGAGGTGACAAGTGCTCACTGCTTTTGATGGCCAAGGATATGTTGGACTGTCAGTATCGAGAATAGCCCTTGTTTCTGGAAAGTCGATATCTGTGAATGTAAATGCCTTTAGACATGAAAACAGTTTGGAGAAAATGATATGTGTACCTGGAATTTCTATCCCAAAATCAGGTGCACCATAATCAACTAGCTTGTCATCCTCAGTGATGGGGGCAAGTGGTGTGGAGAAAGGAACTTGTCCAGAGGCAAGAGTTTCTTGAAGTTTGGCAAAAAAGTTGGTAACACCTTTGCTAAACTCAACTGTCTGACTTCTGGCAATATCATCCAAAAACTCAGACAACAGGATCTCCAAGTCCATTGTATCAGGTATGTCATGGATGCCCATCTCCATAGAAAGGTTGTCAGCATCCATAAAACTATGCCTAGACAATCCAAACTCCCTGATAGAACAATTGCGTTCTTTGAGACTCTTCTTGACTGGCTGGGCCTTGAAAACAGGATTCAAAGATGCCATCTGGCCATTCCTGGCCTTTTCAACATAACACTCGTGCCTTGCTGTCTCTATATGTTTCTTGGCAAAGCAGAGCTCCATGGTACGATAGGCGCCAGATAATGTCCTGGGGCATGATGTGCAAAGGATGCATTTATGTGTGTGGTCACAGAATTGTAGAACTGTATCAGTTATTAACAAGTTCAGTAGATAATAACAAGCAATAGAATGTCAAACTTACTTGTACCATCAACAAGATCATCGCAGTACACCATGGATGGAATTGAGTCTTTGAGTTGACCAGTGATGACTGATGGAGTGTAAAGTCATGTGGCACACGATGGTGAATTCTTGCCAAGTCTGAAATCTCACGTCCTCAATAACAGTTCTTATAAGCTTCAAACAAATTCGATATGTCTAGCATACTCATGCACCACTCCATAGTCTATCCTGATGTTGAATCTCAGGATGCAGATGATGCTACACTCTGACCAATGCTTCTCATGATTCAATTCTCCAGTAAACTTCCAAGGCATCTCATAGAGCAGACCATAGTTAGTACAAGTTCCACTGGCAACTGACAGGATTTACTTACATCATTTGGCTGCAGCCTATTGAAATATCAGTTTCAATTGCCAAAGAGTTTGGATGCTTTGCCATGCCCATCATACAAACCATGTCCTTGGACCATTGGCACAGCCTTCCTGGAAGTCCTGTAAACGATGTGAGAGTGTTTGTTCTCCTTGCTGTATACAACTTACATTCTGTCAAGGACTTTGAATCATTGTCTGATGACTCTATCTCTCCCACCAGTGACATTCCCATCCCATTCCTCCCTCTTCCATCTCACTTCAACTATAATAAGTGGACTGATTGGGAGATGCTATCCAAACAGATCGAAAAATGGCTAATCAAACTTGATATGGAATTGCCGCAGTGGACATGTGGATGTGATATATTTTGGTTGACATTCATAGCTGCATTCCCCTTCTTCTCAAGAGGTACCTGGCACATGTGGGATACCCACATTCCATTGGAAGGTGCGTTTATCGAGCAGTGGCTAGAGACCTCAAGTAATAATGTCAATGTCAATGATGATGACATCTTTTCAATAAGGGGAAGTGAGGAGAAAGATGCTGAGGACTTGAGTGAGATATGGGATGCACTTTGCAGGGATGTGGCCCTCTTCTATCCTTATACCCTCATTGCTGATGACTGATTTCATCACAATGGAGTAATAGTGATCAATGTTGGTTCAGGCAGGATATTTATGTGCATGTAGTACTACATACCTCACTTCAGAATTGTACTCCATCATTATCTTCAATGCCAAATTCTCATTTCTTTCATCAAACGGCTACCAGAATGCCAGGGACTTGAACAGCCAACCACATAAAAAATACTGTTGTGGTTGATGCTGTTGCAGGGGCTTCAGGTATTATTGTATGTGGACAGAGCTCAAACAGGTGGCATTTGTTAAGACCATACTCAATAGATGAGAGATCCAAAGGGCTTTGGCCTCAGTTCATATACTGTGCCCCTTTCCTGAGTACTACCCTTTATTTCAGAGGAGTAATCTACATATGAGAATCCGAAAGTGCTTGCATAGCGGATCCAAGGGTCCAAAGGTATCAGATATGGTACATCCAAAGGATATCCAAAAACATATGGATGGAAAGAGTATGTCCGAAGGGTATCCGGAGTGCACGGATGGATTCAAGGTGTAAAGCTAGTAGCAGATGAGGTCCGTACTAGAAAATAATGGATATAGACTACTGAAGGTAGAGTCAGAAGTGTAGACTGTAGGAATCAATCCTAAGTCTTGGAAGATACTTAGAGCTAGAAGAGGATCAAGTTCGGATGAATGGAATGAGCAGAATCTAAGATGATATTTGAACTAAGGTTCTCTAGAGTTGTACATGCTGTTATGACTGGGATGGGTCGCTACACAACTACTCAAAAGAGAGTGACAGTCATTTGGTATCAGCATCGAAGTACAAAAGAGTACTATGCTTCGGTAAATGACAAAGACAGACTAGTTTGAGAGAGGACTAGACTGGCTGAGTCAAATATGAGATCATGTTCAGACTAAGGCCCTAGGAGTGCTAAGACTTGAAGATGATTCAGACAACTTGAGTGGCAGAGCTCAAGTGAAGAAAGTTCCAGGTAAAACCCAGTAAGATTAAAGTAAGGAAACTACAAGCGATACACTGTGCTTAAATAGGCCAGTATGTGCGCACAGACCATGACCATAACCAGTAAGTGAGTAACAGGATGAATATGGAAGGCATGAGCATATGATGATACAAGAAAGCATAAGAGGTAAAGAATGACATGGCAAAGCCATGTAGATACAACGATCGGTTCATACACCGTATCATGAGAAGAGTAGTCCATGGTCGTACATGTTATGTAATCAAGAGCAGAAGGAAAATGTGTAGGGGCATGTACAACTGTAACACATGCAGTTTATATACTGTAGGTAGATAGTACAGATAATCAGCGAGTCTGGGACCAGAGGGCTATGCACAAAGTATAATGGAAGTCTATTAGTAAATGCACAGTGGATCAGCAAATGCAAGTCGGATATGAAGCACAGGTAATGGATCAGTAAGCAGGACAGGAATATACACAGCCGGGATACTGGTACAGGTAGATCACTGAAAGGAGAAAGAAGCAAGTATGCACAGTGGACTTAGAACATGAGAAGCTAGGAGTTTCAGATCGGTGATCCAAATCGGATCTGTGGTCTGGATAGAAGCAGGATCGATCAGATTGGATCAGATCTGATCGGATCTGAGATCAGATGTATGGAATATGACAGCATTCAGATATCTGTAGGATATCTGGCAGATGTCTCAGCAATATCTCATGCCCAAACCTGACCACATAATTCATGCCGATCCCCTTCATACATCCACCATGCAACATTTGTGCAGGATATTATTTATGTATACACAGCCTCTTACTATCTCTGTAGGAGATTGGGACAAATTCTCTGACACATCCCAGATTTGTACCCTTTATTTGATAAATTTTTGATTTGTCACATAAAGCTCTATAAGACACATGATACAGCTGGTTCCCATGAACACGGCATATTTTTCTCACTTTCTTGGTTACGCCCAAAGCAGCAGTTGGTAGTGTAGTATGCATTCAAGTGTCACACCCCAATTTAGTAATAATAATGTCATCTGGCATTTTCTGGTATGACTAAGACTTTGAGTGGGATGGCATACCTTCAATATAAGAGACATGGTGTTATATGGCTCTAGTAACATCCACCCAACTTCAATGTCAGTTATGTCTGGAGTAGAGATGTAAGTCGATGTCAACCATGCACTGAGATACAGAATCTCATTTGCAATGGCATCTAGTCATTCCGTCCTGCATTCTACTGGGGTGCCCAGACACAAGACAAAGTATTAACTACTCATCCCTCTTGCTTCCACTTGCCGACGTTTGCTGTGATTAAAGGCTCATGGAGGTGCCTGGGTTATGTGTAAGTTCTTGCCCTGAATAACACTTGTCATTCAATTGATTAAAGGTGTAACACAGGTAATCCATGCTATTCTCATCTCATGTGTCCTGCTCCCCATTTGTGAGCATCCAGTAAATTGATACTTGTGTAGCTCAATTTGTGGAAGAAAGTTTTGACCTTCAACACCATTGGTGTGAGGTGTGTCCTTTTATCTTCTCGATGAGCATATACCAAAGCCAGATAGTGATGCTATTACAATTCATGGAAGTCACTGCCATTGTTACAGTTGTACGTGCTCCCCTATACATTTTCTTCTTCGATTACATAACTATTGCCTGATACGATACTTTCGCCCACGATCACTTGATCGTAC
>MU173132.1:0-12432 GCA_016695475.1 Suillus decipiens | reverse complement strand
CCGAAGCATAGTACTCTTTTGTACTTCGACGCTGATATCGTACGACCGTCACTCTCTTTTGAGTAGTCGTATCGCGACCTATCCCAGTCGTAACAGCCATGATATCTTGTTGATATAGCATACCAGACTCCCAAGTCGTGATCTCATCACAGACTCCATTGAAGCTGTAAATGACCTCACTAAGGCTTTGATTCCATGCTGATCAGTCTTGTTATTAGGTCACACTGGTGAGAGGTTCCCTCACTTGGTAGTCCCTGGATGCTCATGTTACTTGATTTGTGTAAGGCACAACATTGCAATGGCAATATCTCAATACCAGGTTGTGACAAGAACATGCCTGGTGTCTCAATGGCCACTGCTAGACACAATATGCTGACCATTATCATGTATGGTGGTATAATTCAGGTTGGGACCCGCCATGTCAACTGCCCTTCCATGGGATACGAGAAAGGTGGAACTGTCAATATCTCAGATGCCTTCAAGTCTTATGGTGAGTGGTTTTCAGGCTCCAAATACTCCAAAGCTTTGAATTGGAGCCGGGTGCTTATGCTGTTGGCCTATCAACAATGAGGAGCGATTTCTTGTCGTCAGACATTCATGTCCTGGCACTGGCACCTGTGGTGGCATGTATATGTATGTGCTTGGTGTTTTCAAGCAGAAAACTTCTTCATATGTCCTAGAGCCAATACCATCAGTCCTGCTCTTAAAGTCTTGGGCATGTCTCTCCCCTACTTCTTGAGCATGCCGGCAATGTACCCTGGTGAGTCAGAAAATACTTGTGTTGTGTGTAACATCTTTAATTTGCATACTAGAGAAGGCACAAGAATGCTTCAAAGTCGCCAAGTACATGAAACATCTTCTGAAACTTGAACTTGATTTGAAGCCCAGGGATATTCTCACCTGTCAATCCTTCCTGAATGCCATCACTATTGTCAATGCCCTCAGTGGCTCAATGAATGCTGTTCTTCACTTACTAGCTGTAGTGCAAGCTGTTGATGTTCCCTTAACCATTGACAACTTCCAGATGGTTTCAGACAGGACTCCATACCTTGCTGATTTGAGGTATGTTTGAATCCATCATTTGATTGTGTTCTCTCACAGTATTGTCAGGCCATTCAGCAAGTATCACACAGAAGACATCCACAAAATCAGTGGCATACCTGCAATCATCAAATACCTTCTCAAGAACACTGATCTCATTGATGGTAGCCAGATGACCATTACTGGAAAGACCCTTGCTGAAGACCTCATGGATGTTTCAGAGCTCAACTTCGATAACCAAGATGTCATCAAGAGACTGGACAACCCCATTAAGCTGTCTGGTCATTATACTATTCTCAAAGGTAGCTTAGCTCCTGGAACCACTGTGGCCAAGCTTACAGAGAAGGAGGGTTTATGCTTTGAGGTGATTTACTGTTATTTGCTAATTCCATGTCATAGCTAATGGACACTGGCAGTTCAGGGTACTGCCAAGTGCTTTGACAGGTACTGCATATTACAACAATTATACTTAGCTTGCCTCACATACTTCATCTTTAAGTGTGCACGACTTTTGTCCTGTGCTTGAGCGTGGGAATATCAAGCCTGGAATGGTCTTGATATTCAGATATCAAGGACTGAAGGGTGGGCCAGGAATGCCAGAGGTTAGATATTGTCCTTGACCTTACTTCTTCTATGCTCACACTTCGCTGCAGATGGGTACAGTCACATTTTGAACGAGCCATGAAGTATTCCTAATTCCTTTATGGACAGGTCCAACTGCCACTCTTATCAGTGCTGGCTGGGCAACTCAACTGCACTGATTATGAATGGTTGTTTCTCTGGAGCATCTAGGGGTTTCATCATTGGTGCATCTTTTATGCAATTGCACTTGAAGACTAATGCTTATTTTTGATCCATTAGGTCATGTTGTCCCTGAGGTGACCCTCAGTGGTTCTTGTGGAAGATGGCGACCCCATTGTCATTGATGCAAAGAGTAGGACCATTGACTGGTGAGTAGGCAAAGAAGAGAATGCACAGCGAAGAAAAGTATGTTGAGAGGTGATCCATCATGAGCCAGTTCTAGTCTAATATCATGCCTGTCATTCCTATCATAAGGGTTTCCAGTACCCTGTTACCACTCAGACATTACTCAGCTCCATCAAACCCTGAGGAAACAAGGTATCACCTGGGACATGGCAAAATAAGAGTCTCTGACAAATTCCTTTCAAATTGGAGGATAAATTCTTAATGCAGAATATAATATGATCTCTCAAAATTTATGATTAAAGCCTGAAAAGGTCTGCAATTAGTTTGAGCCCCAGATTCATGGATAAATAAGGAATATGTATAGACAAAATTGCTGAATTTGTTGGCACCAATCTGCCCTATTGTTAGACCCATAATCAGATCATGAAAATGACAGATATATTGTGGACAACAAAGTCCATATTAAATGGTGGATATGCTACATGATCCAATATATATTAAATTGAAACTCTGTTTTAAATCAGTTGAGGGGACAGAGTGCAGCTGTGTTTAGTGAGCAAAGGGAGGAAAGATTACAGATATGTGCATGCATATGCCTAAAGTTAGATTCTGAGTGCGATCTTAAAAATGCCTGTGAGTCATGTGAGTGCCCCACTAAGTGCACTGCTCAGGGGGGCGCTATCCAATTTGAGTATTTCCACAGGTGGACCACTCTATGATTCAATAGTGTGGTCACAATGTCATAACCCACCATTACAACATGGACCACAGCATCATGTTCACTATAAATTGTTAGCATACAGATGTTTTCATCTTTCTATTTCTCCCATCATCTCCTACAAACCTACCAAAAACCTACCTTAACTAACTATTACTCATCCCTAAGAATAATGACCCAACCCCAACCCAAAACCAACACAACCCAGCCCATCAGCAGCACACCACCACCAAGAGTCAGGAGAGTTGCAGTGATGATGGTGACAAGACAGCTCAACCAGACAGGACCCAAAAGAGCCACAAAGAAGATGAAGATGAAAAGAGTGCATCGTCATAACAATCTAGTCAACATGTGGTCCAAGATAGATGACACATGGTATGAGGCACATGAAAGAGACATGTGGAGGGCGGCGGATGAGAAGGAAAAGGAGGAAAGGCAGCTAAAGAACATAGAGGAGAGGCAGTTGAGGTTCTTAAAAGCTGTTTTTTGACAAAGTAGACAAAAGTACCTACAATAGAGTATCAGACCCATCCATCAATGAACTGTCGAACATGAACATTCCCCAGAGGCTTCTCAAAAACCCAGTCCAGCACCACTAAGCAAATGCAGTTTACACTTCAAACAAAATGCCTCGACTGACCTCATTGGTCAACAAGCTGCCAAACATGAAAGTTCCCAAGAGGCTTCCCAAAATGCCCAGCCCAGTACCACTAAGTGAATGCAGTTTACATTCAGTTGCTTTGACTGACCTCATTGGTCAATGAGCTGTCAAATGCGAATGTTCTGGAGAGGCTTCCCAAAATGCCTGGCCTAGCACCACCAAGCAAATGCAGTTTACATTCAGTGTGCTTAAAAAAAAACACCTCAAGTGACCTCATTCATCAATGAGCTGTCAAATGCAAACATTCCCAAGAGGCTTCCCAAAATGCCTGGCCCAGTACCACTAAGTGAATGCAATTTACATTCAGTAGGAAGCACTCTGTTTTGAACAAAACACTTCAACTGATCTCATCAACAACCTGTCAAATGTGAACATTCCCAAGAAGAAGCTTTCCAAAACACTTGGTCTGTGTCACAACCCCTTAAATCACTTAAGACTAGGACAGAGACTAGGACTTGAACAAAGGTTATCACAACAAGAAGAGAGTAAGATTGAGCAGTGACATCTGGTTGCTACTCTAGGTAGATACAAGAGGTTTGAACTAAAGAACTACTACAGCAAAACTAGCTAACTATATAGGCATATTGAAACTGAGATACAAACTGAGTCTGAAACTACTAGCCAATCAGAAAACAGAAAAGGAAATTGTATGATGCGATGTTGTAACATTGTTGATGACATCATAATGATATCATTCTAGAAGATTTTGAGATCATGTGCACTATCTTATCTTATCTTATCTGATAGCATCATAAAAGACCTCTTCATCTTCGTCAGGTATTTCGGTTATAGAAGTGGATGTAGGGATTTCAATAGGGTTAGGGTTCGTCTTAGTGCTGGGTTTAAACACTTTAGGGAAATTGAGAAAAGAATAATGATTTGTGTGAGGAATTCATGACAGTCTGGCACCATTAAGCAAATGCAGTTTACATTCAGTGAGCATGCATGGGGTGGACAATATTGGAGTGGGAAGGTAATAGCAATGGCAGTAGTTGGCCATTAGGTTTTGCAAGTGCCAAAGCCACTGAGGAAAGGTTCTTGAGGCATTGAGGGGGGCACTCAGCCTGGGGCAGGTACAGTGCTATCACTTGATACATATTTTTTGTAATTAAACATAAATTAACTATAGATACATATTTGAACATCTCTGTAGATAATCCAGCAATATGATATGCATGAGAGTACAATGGCAGGGCTTGGCAGGTTTGGGCATTGACCCGCAACCATGTCTGCTCGATGGATAAGCCTATGGAATGAAAATATAGTGGCAAAGCAAGATCCCTCGAGAGGCAGGATACTTGTGTGATCAACTGCAGATCTCTCACAGGTAGGTATGCGAATACCATCAAAGTAAGTTCATTTGGAAAAGGCCAATATGAAATTATTGGGGCTTGTCCACTTAAGGATGCTGGGAGAGAGAATGTCACCTGCAAAAGACAGATATAAGTAAAGAAATGTAGAGCATTGGAGATAGCCTACATGGGAAAGCATGTGATCTGTGCTGCATTGGTTGTCTGCATATACATGAGTCTATAAACAAAAATGAGGGATATGTAAAAGACAAGTGAAAGGTTGCACTTGCAGAAATGTCAGCAATTGCATATGAGCAGGAGAGAGCACGTGTCTTGAAACAAGAGCTGCATGAGGTTGCTTCACCTGCTTTGCATTTCAAACACACTGCAGAGAGTTTGTGCTTTTTCTCAGAAGGCAATGCCATGGAGGTATCAAGAAAATTGTCTATGGCCTTCTGTTTTGATTGGTATTTTGCATGTGAAGTAACGTGCACGGGTGGAACAAAGTGCATAAAAGTTCGCATGGTGTGCATGGTTGCAGGCATAAGTTATGATGGAGGGGAGCAAAGATGAATTACATGATGTATTTATCGTGCAGACTTTGCCCACTCAAAACCAAATGATAAGTGTGCGAGAACAAATAAGCATATGGGATGCAAGCAATGTGTCATCAAGGCATGGCTAAGGAATATCAAGTCAAATGGTCAAACAATAATGCCATAGGTCAACTCACCAGTCTCGGTTCTAGATTCAATGGGAAGTTGAACAATAAGTCATCCTGGATGAGCTATCAGGGTGCCAAGTCTAAACTCCTACCTAGCACATGAACCTGATTTGATTCAGCCTCCACAACAGCGATGTTGAGTAACATATGCTTGCTACGATTGGTGTAGACCAACACCCTACGAGTACATTAATGTGCCTATGATACTACGAAACTACTACACTACTACTTAAACAATAAAAAATTGCAGTAACTAAGCATCCAAGGTAATCTAAGGAGAAAGGAAAGCTTAGTCAGACGAGGTTCCGATCGCTAAGTAGTGAATCAAATTCAGCTAAAACTCCGACGGAAATATGTGATAGTGGCCATTGTACAGTTCCACTCAGCCGCTTTGGGTACTTCTGGCGGAGTCTAATTCACATATTCACTACTTAAGCCTCCAAACTTTGATATTGTCTCATATCCCACTTCAGCTGAACTCCAAACTCCGAAATCAAAGATTCAAGAACAGGAAGATCTGGCAAAGCCTCCTTTACTTGCGATACTCAGCGGCTTTACAGCGCTGAAAATAGTTGCCCACAGATGTATATCTATTGGTCCCACTGAGGTTCTGACCACAACTGCATTACTCAGACGGAACTCGTTTATGATCATGGATAACCTTCAAACATCCAAGTCGACTCGTTCACTAGGAGCGTCTCAATCTTTCTCTGCCCCACCTATATCAGCTTCATGCCACAGCAATGGTTTCCCTAAAGGAGGTGCCCCTCTTTCTCGCGCACAATCTCTTTCCCGCACGCATCCCTTCCCACGATGCTTCCTCCCGAAGCTCAAGCTCGTGTGCTTGTTGCATTTGGAATGGTGACCGAAGCAGAGGAGGAACGCACTGACAACGACTCGAAATGGACATCGACTGCCATATCTACTGCCCCAAAGTCACTCATGTAAGTTCATCTCTCATATGAATGGTAACTTTTTGTT
Source organism: Suillus decipiens (assembly GCA_016695475.1). Taxonomy (NCBI): domain Eukaryota; kingdom Fungi; phylum Basidiomycota; class Agaricomycetes; order Boletales; family Suillaceae; genus Suillus; species Suillus decipiens. The sequence goes on along the minus strand of MU173132.1, from coordinate 6,088 downwards.
AGTGGACCATATAACCCAGGGCACTGCTACTCCCAGTCTTATCGTCTCAATAGCTATAAAGTTTGTCCCCCATCGTTGGACTTTCTTCAACTTGTCTGTGATTTTAGGTAACTAGTAATCTCGCGCTATGTGTGTCTATCGCTCACCACCTCAATTTACTTTCGCAGGCAATATTTTTGCGCAGCCTTCGCCGAACATGGGTCCAGACCATCCCAGTGATAACCAAGTAAGTGTTTGTTTCTGATAACTTCAATCAACATACTCATCTAGTTCTTCACTTCACAGCTTCCCGGCTTTAGGGCTAGCTTTGGTGGATTTGACTCTCACATGAACCCCCAGTTCCAGGGTTTAGGTCAGGTGTGTCGAAAGCTTGATCATTGCGAGTCATATACAGAGCTTGACAGGGTGTATTCAAATTTAAATGCATTCTGTCTGCGGTTTAGAATGTGTTTCTAGACGTTTGATGTACTTCAGCCAAATCTCCGACAAACAAGATTTAGAACGACATCTAGGATTTTAATCCGTAGGGAAAGCCAGACCTCTACTTCCAAGGCTTCCGCTTTTCAGAACCTTCCTATTAAGTTAAGTGCTTCCATTGGCCTCCGAACACCCTGTGCGACCATTCTAATGCGTCATGTAGATTTATTCCCGCTACCATAAGGGAGTGGGTTATATGGCGTTTTGCTACCATTGGGACCTTATTCAAATCGGTCGTCCGTTGCTTTTGACCTTGAATCGTCTTCTTCTCTCGTCTTCTTCGATTGCTCGTTCGCTCAGCCAAGTTCACGTTTCGCTGAAATCCTTATGGCCTCAGCGATCCATTGCCGCACTCACTACCGGTATCGAGTTCGAGGTTGCGACCTTATGTTCGGGATGGACTGGATTGCTGCGTGGCCATCGTTTTTTTTGGCCCTCACTTGTAGGAAGATGAGGCTCTCGTCTCCAATCCTCCATGTCTGGCCTTTAGGGTGTTGACAGTCTCGTCCTCGTCTTAGTATCTGCTGATTGCCTTCTGCGTTTCTAGAAAATTCATGCATACTTAGTGGCAATGTCAATCATATTGAACCTGCTGTTAATGATGATGGATTAAAATTATCTCAGTCTTCGTCCCCCATCGGGGCAATTGTATTGTCTCGTAGACGTTCAGACTCGAACTTTATTGTCCATGTCATATTTTTCAGGCTGTGTCAATCAGGGTCCCCATAAGTTTCCAACATCTCGTAAGTCGCCAAAGACTTTAACCTGGCCAGTGCGGTTACTACAGCAGATTCAAAACCTGCTGAACTACGGTCTTTTTCTATCGGAACACACCTTGACATTCACTCATGGATGGTTTCTTTAGAAGTCTATCGAAACGCAGGTGGTTGCCGTAGCAGAATCAAAATCCGTTTCTCTTAAATTACGAAGGTTCGAAACCTGCTGAACTACAGTCTTTTTCTATTGGAACACACTTTGGCATTCGTTCATGGAGGTTTAGAAGTTCATCGTAACTGGCCTTAGCTCCCAGGGTGGCTGCCGCAGCAGAATCAAATTCTGTTTCTCTTCCACTGTGCAGGTTTGAAACCTGCCGATGAAAAGGTTTTTCTATCGGAACACATCTTGACATTCACTCATGGATGGTTTCATTAGAAGTCTCTCGTAACGGGTCTTAGCCAGGCGGTTGCTACAACGGACTCAAAATATGTTTCTCTTGGATTGAACAGGTTCGAAACCTGCTCAACTACAGTTTTTTTCTATTGGAATATACTTTGGCATTCGTTCATAGATGATTTCTTTAGTCACTGGTCTTAGCCAGGCGGTTGCCAGAATAGAATCAAAATCTGTTTCTCTTCCACTGTGCAGGTTTGAAACCTGCCAACGACAAGGTCTCTCTATCGGAACACACCTTGACATTCACTCATGGATGGTTTCTTTGGAAGTTCACCACTACTGGTCTAGCCTGATGATTGCTAGAGCAGAATGAAAATCTGTTTCTCTTGGACTGTGCAGGATCGAAACCTGCTGACGCCGACCTTTTTTCTATCAGAACACACCTTGATATTCACCCATAGCTTGACGGTTGCTACAGCAGACTTAAAATCTGTTTCTCTTGCATTGCGTAAGTTCGAAACCTGCTTATAACAACATTTTTTTCCAATCAGAACACCTTGTCACTGATGGATAGTTTCCTGAGGTTCATCTTAACCAGTCTTAACCCTTGTGCAAATTGTGGTCGCAACATTAATATTGGTATTTGTTCCATGGCGAGTCATACCTTCGGACACGTCCGAAACATTAATTATATTAGGTGTTGTGACTCGCGAGGCTACCGCAGGTTTTATATAGTTACTCTTTGGGCTTAGTCGATTGCATATTGGATAGATTGGTGTCTGCGATATCAGGTGCTGATCTGTGGACCACTGCGCAGAGTATCTGCAGTGATTTTAGAATGCACTCGCGATCAAGAAAAACTTTGCAGGCAAAGAGACCTATTAGTATTTTGAACATTCGGGGCAGAAAATTTTTCGAACGTCGCGAGTCGCACAAGGTGTTCGGAGGTCAATAGAAGCTATTTACCTTACTAGGAAGGTTCTGAGAAGTAGAAGCCTTGGAAGCAGAGCATGGTGGTCTGGCTTTCCATAAATCCGGTACATAATACTAATACTTACACGGCGGCTATCGGTATCAAGATGACAGGCGAGCGAGCGGGGAGAGAGGGGCAGTTATCGTTAGACTTTGGGTCGTGACAGAAAAAGGGGAATGTTTGTCGTCAACATCGAGAGCTGCGCGGGAGGTCCACGCATCATCCACGCTATGAACAAAGAGCTTTAAATTGTATGAGTTAATCGCAAGTGCCGGTGCAGCGAGTAACACCGGAACCAGCGAGTCCATGTATTTCTTGACCTCAGCATCATGTAGGTGAAGTTCAGAGAAGTCATTATGACTAATCCATACCCTCTGCACAGCGGGGGTATAGTCGAAGAAAAGATCACTTTTTGTCTCAGCGTACGCTTGCTGCATAAGCAGAGCATTTGCGAACATTCTTACGCCGTGACATCGGCGGAGCGATACGGTGTGCAGTAGTTCGGGGAGGACGGTGCGTCTCACAAGTCGAGAGACACGACAGAGTGAGATGGCGTCTGCATAGGGATTTTTCTTGGTATATTTCTCTTTCTGGGAAAACGTCGACTCGGCCGCATATTTGATGATGAGGAGGGCAAGTTCAAGAGGCAGGTCGCTAAATCGAAAGATGATGGCAGGCTCCATGACGGGGGAGTAAGATACTAAACTGGTCAGGAGAAACCCTGCCTTTAATACTGGCTACGTGAACCGTAGCATTAACATCCACAACAATAGATATACATTGTGATGCGAATGCGCACCTTCCGGCCACATTCATTAGCACGCACACGAACTCATTCAGATTTCGTCATGGCACAACTCTTAGTGCATGACTGGCCACTTAGTTGAGTTGCTCCCGGGTAAATCTCGCTGCAGTTGAGTGACAGGTGAGAAAGATGCTCGGTAGAGTATGAGGTAAAACTGAATATCTCCAAGGCAATCGAGCACTTTCTGTATTTCAAAAACTTCCTGCGCAGTACACCGTCTGTGCGAAGCTGCTACATTTATCACCAAGCAGATGAACTGGCAAACGCACCCAAGGAATTGATGAAACCGCCGACATCGATAGGTGAGCATACCTGCACAGATGAGTCGGTGTAGCCGCGCCTCTATCTTGAAGTTGTTGGATTGTGTTGCTGCACTGACTCGGAGGTGCAGAAGGATTTGAAGACTGCGTCAAACTGATGTAAGACACATCAAAACCATGAGTTGTGTGACCTCCATCCCCCCTGTAACCGTTGCTTTGATGGACCAAGGGAGGCAACTGAACCCTGTGTTTGAAATGCAGAGATTGATCGGATGACAGTCCCAGGGTGCTATAACGCTAAATTTGGGGTCACACCAAGAGAGGACAAGCTTGACTGGGAATGTCCCAGCAAGTGTTTCTTGCCTTAACAGAAACACTCCATTGGTTTATGCGTGATAAAACCTATTTATGGTATAGATGGTTGGAAACAGATGAGTCATGCGCAGTCGGTCGTCTCAGACCAGTGAACTTTCAAGCTACCACCGCTCACAGATTCAAAAATTACTATCAATTTCGTTGCAACATGACTGGCAATATTGATGTCCATGCATTCTATGTTGAAGGCGCTACCGCTGCCACCTATCGAATTGGGGATTCAATAAGCAATGTCGGCCAGCTGAGAGCCAGTCTCCAACGCAACGTTGCACTCAAGTTTGATAGAGAATGGTCACAACCACCTGAGATTCACCCTGATCCCAACTCTGTCCTTCTTGCTTCAAGTAAGCATGTTTCCGTTAACATGAATATTCATTCATGTTGCCTCCAGATGCCCACGGTACTGCCGCGCTTGAAGATAACTCGATGACCCTCGAGAGCGTGTGTGATTCGGCAAACCACATCCTTGCCATCATTCCCTCCCGGCAGCTACGACCCTCTGATTCTCCCTCACTCACAGCAACTAAGACCCAAAACTTGGCGAGTCCCGCCCATATGAAGCACCAAGAGTTAATCAACCTGGTGCTATCGCTGAACAACACCCTCCAATTCCAAGATCAACTGAGGGTTGAACAACAGGCTGAATTTAATGAGGCAATGCAGGAGTTTAAACGCGATCAACTGCGGAGGGAGGAGGATACGAAACAAAACTTCCAGCGATACACCAAGGATATGGAGCGACGGTTGAAGGACGTTCAGCATCAAACCAACATTCTCAAGCAAGAACGCAGCCTTGACCAATCCCGGATCAGGTTCTTAGAGGACAAGCTACAAGAGGACAGCTTGCGCATCAAGGAGCTGGAGGATAGCCAGCAACAGAACAACTCACGGATTAAGGAGCTGGAGGAATCGCTTCTTGAGGAGAAGAAGGCCCGGGTGGTGGAGAATGAACATTGCGAGAATGAGAAGATAGCCATGCTAATGAGGATCGACGAGATTGAAGATCAGCAGATTGCAACTGCCGGGTGGGTCAGCGGCGCGGTAAGTATCAGATATTCAATGCAATAATGACGCTTAAACCGTTGGTTAGGACACCAAAATCGTGGATCGCATTTTACTCCGTCATTTACTCGATCTTGCGCAAGCGAAGCTAGCCACCGCGTCTGGGCTTCTCAAGCGCAAGAACACCCTCCGTGTTGCAAAGTCACTCCTCTGGAGAGAGGCACTGGCTTCCTCCCAGACAAATGCTGAGCGGTTGCAAGCTGCCCATACACTGTTGAATGTACCAGGGTTGTCCCTTGACGCTCCCACGAAAGACTTCATCTCATCCCACAGCGGGATGAGTCTTGTAGTCCAGAAACCATCAGAGATCCGTGAAATGGGAGACATTGCAGCGCACCCCAAGAGTGTACCAAAGGAAGCGTATAAAAAAATAATCGCGCGACACACCAATGCTGATAATCATGCCGGACTTCATGCTATCCTGGAGTATGTCCATCCTGCACCCCAGCCCACCTAATTTCGCATCATGTATCATTCGCAACATCGTATTTTTTAGATTTTCTTCTTTGCTTCAGCACAAGTTACAAGTCGAGTACGAGTAGGGAGATTTTACCAATGTAGTCACTATGCCAATGGATTTTCGGTCACGTATCGATGACAGTTTCTCTGTTCTTGGCCAAAGATGCTGCAGGCCCGCAAAGGAGGGACTCGTCCTCAGGCTGGGTAGCGTCAGACGGTACATATGGTTCTGTCAATATTAGTATAGTGTTATACCCAATTGTTTTTGAGTCGTGTGACTTGGATGGGCAGCCGTGTGCCTTCTTTTGACATCGACGGCGACAAAGACCTACTACGAGCCGCAGCATTGACACCATTTGCAGTGCTTGTTCCTGAGCTTCCAACATCGAGCTTCCTCACTAACAGCCATGACTTTAGCAGCATGCAGATCATCAACCTATACGTATGTTTCTCTCGGTTGACTGTATATATACGGAGATGAAATCGCATCAGGGGTTTAGACAAAGAAGGGCAAACTGCGGGAGTATGGAGGTACTGCGGGCATGATGGTCTGTGGTTCGCAAT
>MU173131.1:23743-37448 GCA_016695475.1 Suillus decipiens | reverse complement strand
TACTCACGCATGACCCGCCGCAACTTTCGCAATCAAAATCGGAATTGCAAACACTACAGTCACTCTCGGTGGCGTGAGCCATGTCAGCGCCCATGTCAGAGATCGATGACGCTAAAACAGCGATGACGAAGAGGAGGAAACGCATTGTTTATGATTTGTGTGATATGGGATAAGAGGAATAGTAGCAAGACGGCTGGCTTTTATGTCCTGAAGTACGGTTTCAAATTCTTCCTGTGTACGTGATTGTGCCATTCAATCTGCGATGCCAGCCAAGGTGTTGGTGTGAAATTACTGAACATTTATGTTTCCAATCAGCTGGAGACTCGGTAATAAAAACACTGGATATCTTCTCCGGTTGTGTTCTTGTTGAGGCGATCATCAATGGTGGGAAATGCCCCGTGTGGTCTCGTCACATATGGTAGTAGATTCGTAACACCCATGGACCACGAGCCACGTTCACGCAATATGCGCATCATCCATTACCATCAACTAACCCCCGTCCTTGTCATGCGCACCCACGGGCCACCAGATGCAATATCATGATGTGCTACCATCAATTACACAATGTCGTGAACCCTTTCTACGCCACTATCGCACCCTCTTGTTAGTTCCTCTCAAACTATGACACGCGAACTTCGCAAGCATCAAGATCCCCCGTATTCTCTCGTCCCACTATGATCTCTCTCACTTTATGAACAGAAATGAAGATACCGTTACACCGAGCCCTCCTATTTTTGCATTGGAAAGGATAAAGTTCAATGCATGAGCCACCGAAATTCTCAATATGTGCCACGGCTGCCCAATCAGTGGTCGTCTCAACGAGTTTAACCAAGGAGGTTTGACTTTGTTAACCTGTAAATGAAAAATTAAACTCCTGTCGTCAAAGTCAAAGCGTAACTTCGGAGACAAGATAACTCTAACAATAGGTGCATTGAAAACTAAACCCCACTACTTAGTAAGGAAGATCCTATCGTATCAAGGTTACTAACGAGTAATATTAATGGTGACACACAGTTGGGTCGTATTCATTTACACTTGCACAACATTCAATCCAAAGTGCTCCAAAGTGCCGCAACCAACTGGCCCAATAAATTAAGGTGCTCATGGCGATGTCCTCGGGGCGCCTTTCTGGACACACGGTACCTCTCACCGTCTTGGATGCAGTGCCTACGAGTCAAAAGTCAATACCTAGGTGTATGTCTATTAGGTCCATCGTGTGTGTATACTTGTAATCGTACGATCTACAGCCACGTGCCTGGTTCAGCAGAAGCAATCGGCACTGACGTTGATATGGTGTCATATTTAACATTTCCCAACCAAACGAACACGATGCCGATGTTTTCCTGACGGCTCTATAAATTACTGATTACTCATTTGTCAGTGTCCATGTCCATACGATGTGAAAGCATCAATGTGACTCACTGTGCAGAATGGAAATTTCTACCATGCAGGTGAGTCATGTCGTCGACTAAACTCAGTATTGATACTTACGCAAAGCCCCCAAGTGCATTCCTGGCAATTTATGTCAATCCAACAAAAGACGGGACAGTCCCCGGCGCTAGCATCAGTGGGTGTAGCAGAGATTGATGATGCTAAAGCAGCAACGATGACGAGGACAATTTCAGAGGAGAAACGCATCGTGAGAGGATCAGATGTGGGATCAGATATATATGGAGGGTTAGTAGGAAGGCTCTGGCGCCTTGCTTTTATATGCTAAATGAGTTGCTTATGGTTTTGGGAAGGAGGACTTCTTGATCCCAGAATATCTACCCGGGCCCTCCGATCCCATTCGATCGATCCCCTTGCATCAACCCAATGTCCAAACTTTGAATGTCACTTCTCGCGTGGTCGTGTCGTATTCGGCCACATAATATCATAATATCTGCAATTCCAGATTGCGAAGCATGATCTTTTGGTAATTTGGTGTGAATCCCCTCCACTGGTGAATGTTGCCCTCTAATCTTTTTCCGTGTCATGATTGAAACCAGGACTTCTTGATCCCAGAATATTTATCCGGGCCCTCCGATCCCGTCCGAACATTTGAGCCCCGTCTGCGCCAGCACTGTCGTTGTTCTTGCACTTGAACTCGCTTTTCATTATTATTATACGGTCAGATATCAACTGTAGCACTTATGAGAGGTATGTTAGATGTACCCTAACGGAAGTTCGCCCTTTTTATTTATCTTCACCTTACGTCCTTGATACTTCTGTACCCAGCATTTCATCTAGTCTACTTCAACTTTCCTATCTATGAACCTACATGGAAGAGGCGAGTCAGGCGACGCTTCAAGCATGGGACAACTTGTTTGGTCGTCCTCAAAGATCATCGTTCCTACATATGGTCAGACCCCATACATTTACGGAGATTGTTACAATTATTGTGGAAACAAGTTGCGACCAACGACAAGAAACACTGACGAGACACGCGGAACAAAACAGAGCTACGTTCTGGATTACGGGAGGACGACACTGGTAAGATACAAGCTAAGGTAAAGAGATGTCTACGATGCAAGGAACCATGTGTGTAGATGTATTTAGGGCTTACATATATCCCAATCGAACGCCAACCCCATCATGCTTTCCTGATGGCGGGTTGATCAAACTCCCAGATCACTAGTAACGCACGCATCAGTGCAGATGGCAATACTACACTAATGTAAAAGCAGAAACACGGCTCAGCTGCAGACACCAAAAAAGGGGCTCTAGTATGCAGGTGAGTCACTAGTATATTATCAAAGTCCAAACTACTGATACTCACACATAATCACTTGGCGCAATCAATGTAATCTGCATCGGTATCGCAAACATCGGGACAGCCACCAGGGGCGCGAGCCATGTCAACGTCCATGGCAGAGATTGTCAGATTGATGATGCTAAAGCAACGACGACGAGGACAATTGCAGAGGAGAAACGCATTGTGTGATATAGGATAAGACGAATGGTAGGAAGACGGCTGGTTTTCATGTGCTGAAATGGTGTTTCTGTGAAATCCTTCTTGCATACATGGTTGTGCCATCCAATCTGCGATGCCAGCAGTTCTTGGAAGTTGGAACGCATCATCAATTACATAATGTCGTGAAAGAGTGACCAGTCCTTTGTTACTCGTCCGACCCCCGGAAGTTGCGTCACTTCAAGGTACGAGCAACTGCTCCTTCAAGCCTATACAAGACCCCGAGGAGCCCATCAAGATAATATACAATTGTAGTGCTGATCCGTGGCCGTTTCTCACTATCCTGCCTCCACGGCCAACACAGCGTCCGCTGCTCCTACACGACATCTCCGAGTCCCTTTATCCACCGTATCGCAAATTCGCTGCTGCCATAACAATCTCGCCTCTCCGGATCTCATTCACCCCTTTGACTTTCAACACCTCGATGCCACCATCTATAGTACTATGCCAAACTATCATCGAAATACTTTTATCGTTGCGTCACAGATGTAGTATTCAAACCATTAATAAAATTTCCATTATCAGGCATTGTATCATTCATGGTCCGCTACTCTACAGCTCCTTGTAAGGTACTGAAAGTGCTCAATTGGTCTCGAGTGAGAGAGATATGGAGATGTACTGTGAACATGGTAGGAAGTACAGCACTAAAAGATGGGGAACAAGCTCGATCAGCTGTGAGTTGTGACATGTGCACCAGCAGTTAGTGTGTAAGTAAGAGTGCTGGATGTCGATACCGGGATGACAGTGCTGTATAAAGGTCAGCAGTTTTTCTTGCTTGTGACGAAGTACAGCAGCCTGAGGCCAGTAGCCATGGACTTGGTCCCAAAGTTAGGTTATTTCCGCATCCGTCCTTATGGTGTGGCAGATTACTTGCAGCATCGAGGATTTTTTATAGAATGCTCTTGGACACACCCTGTTCCATCGTCGTACTGGTGAGTTGTAGCCAAATTTATAGAATATCATTCGAAAACCTAATTCAAAATACAAAGGATCTATTCGAGGTACTCCCGTTAGTCAGTCAGCTCATCGTGGACGACGTGTATCCACGCATCATGTCATTTTGATGTGACTACCCATTCATACCGCCACTCACTCAATCGTACCCTCTATTCTATTCAACCCTGTGCTATTCAACCCTGTCAGGCGATGTCACTCCTTTCTGTCTCCGTTCCCATCTAATATTTTGGCCTAGCCATACACGAGGACCCTTACCGTTCGCGAGTATGAGTAGCCCACGTACAATTTTTATTCCTCAGTGAAGAATAATCATCTCATTCATTTTTCATCACCATATTCTCGGTATCTACTGTCTCTACCACCTATTACTTACTATTTTCTCGCACTCGTTCACGAATCTCATTCTTTAACACTTTTTTTTGCCCTAGAATAGTCCTTTGGGGTCATAGACCCTATGTTGGACATTTATCATCCTATCAGCGGTCTCTATGCCCTTTTCGCACTCGCAGTCCTCGCTCGACTTACATTCGCCTTTGGCTAAACTCAAAATCGAGTGAGCGGAAAACAAGCAGCTCGCGAACTCCTCTGGTCTGATGTTGTTCCTTGAACTGTTACGTCTAAGTGATGGTTATATCCAGAGGTATGTACTCCTGGACTTCTCGTCTTGCTTCTCTTTTTTGGCGACTTGAAACAACTTATGCAAATCTGGTATGTGTTTAGAAATTTGGCAAGTGGTTGCGTTTAACATACGTTTGTGTTTCAGGATATTTTTGGGATATGCGAAAATGCCTGCACTTGCTTTTGCGAAAGGCTTGTTTCATGGTGTGCTTCCTGACAGATGTTCCGACCTGACATGAGTGGAGAAAACTTTGTTTGTGCAATATACTCAGCGATCATGACCATGGCATGTGACTTGTTTATTCCAATCCACTGACCTATCTCAGCCCCATAGTGTTTTTATTGGCAATGCATGTGCAGGCGATATATATATATATGAATTCAGATAAGAAATAAAGATCGGAACTCGGATTGGTCAGGTGAGCGGGGATCAGCGCTCGCGACCCTGTGATCTAGCACTGACTAGACTGTAATCCGGAGCATTATAACGACCGACACAGAGTTTCAAGCAAGTTTGCAAACACTACAGTTATCAACTTTATCTTCATTTGTACGTCCCTGAATATTTCTGCCTGTGAAAACCCTCCCACTTAAGTGGAGACGGGAATTTGAGCTACTGAATCGTGTGACTAGCTGATCAAGCAGTACAGATGGTTAGCGACTTTTTTGGAAATTTGATCAATGTCAATTTCATACCCGCTCCTAGGTTGTACTAGACTGCTGCGCACGCAATCTTTATCTGTGCTATGCTTGTATAGCATTGATGTTGTATCTTGTATCCATCAGGCAAAACTGCGCGAAGTACCGCTAGGCTACTTTTGCTGATAAAGGATTAATAGTTGGTATCATTAAATGCTTAGACAGATTTTTTACCTTCTTGTCGGTAAGAACTTACACTGGTTTTACGGGGACTTACTGGAGTGAAGTATATGATAAATATCTCAGGCAAAAATTGGCCAGGTAAGACTGTTGTAAAGGGTTGCCACTCTGCTGAAGATGTAATTCTGTACCACTTTATCAGGTGAGTCCTTCGCTTAAACATAAAACCATATCCTTACTTTCCGTATATTTAGTGAATTATAAATACTATTCACTCATCATGATCCATCAATCCCCGTCGAACTTGTTTCTAGTCTTACTCTAAGGAGTGGCTGAATATGATTTGTATCATAACTTTCGGGAGAGATATCAAGAGTGGGTCGTTTATAATTATTGAGCTTTCTTGATGATTCACTGCAAAAATACATCAGACACTGATGGACAATCAGATAACCACCTGACAACCACAGTGCCTAGCCTTGAAAAAGAAGGAGTGACTGTAATGTTTCACTCATGAGCTCAGCCCGGTTACCAAGATGAAACGTCCAAACCCAACAGGCAAGGCCTCCCACGCAAGGTGCGGATCCAAAAATTCTACTAACGTGTGAGTCGTTGATATAGATGCTTGGATGTTGAGATTCGCCCTCCCTGGCACTAGCTGAGGCTTGACATAAATAATATGTTCAGACGCGTTTAGTATAAAAGCTCGAGCTCAACATCAATGAACATCGTCGATTTCTTATACACACCCAGTACCAGTAACACTCGATATGGCCTCACAAATTCCAAAGGTTGGTCATTCCCAGTAGATTAACTAGCAGGACTGACGTCCATGACAGCATGCTCAGATCCTTGTCATCGGCGGAGGTCCCTCTGGCAGTTATGCTGCTTCGGTCCTTTCCAGGGAAGGGTTCGACGTCGTGTTATTGGAGGCTGCCCAGTTTCCTCGGTAATAGACTTGTCCAAAATATGCAGGCGTCCCCTTTAACCATAACCATGTAGATATCACATCGGGGAGAGCCTAATTCCTTCAGTTCGTCACTATCTAAGGTTTATTGACGCGGAGAAAAAATTGGTCGACATGGGTTTCAAGCACAAGGTACGACCAAAATATTCTCAATAGTAGAACCCGGTGATACATTGACATCAATAGCCCGGAGCTGCAACCAAGTTCAATCAATTCAAACGGGAAGGATGTAAGTGATAATATTAATCAGCTGGACAGACATTGACCTTCTTCTAGACACGGACTTTGTTGCGCTTGGGCATGATAACGCGTCATGGAACGTTGTATGTACTTGTTATCTTTTCCTTTACTGAAGGCTAATGCTCCAACTAGGTGCGCTCGACATTCGACAAGATGTTGCTTGACCATGCAGCATCCTGCGGAGCAAAGGTGTTTGAACAAACGAGCGTGAAATCCCTCCGCTTCTCTACAACCGAGTTTTCCAGGCCCGTAGCTGCAGAATGGCTACGCTCTGTAAATGGAGAAACCGGAGAGATTTCATTCGACTATCTTGTCGATGCATCCGGTCGCGTAGGACTGATGTCAACTAAACACTTACACAACCGTCATGTTAATGCATCATTGAAGAACATTGCTCTATGGGGTTACTGGACGGGAGCCGGTACATACGGCGTGAATACCACAAGAGAGGGTGCCCCCTGGTTCGAGACACTGAAAGGTACGTACCGTGTTGTCAACGGTGACAGCATGTTGATTGAACAAATGTGCACCAGACGAATCCGGCTGGGCTTGGTTTATTCCTCTACATGATGGAACAACTTCCGTTGGCGTCGTTATGAATCAAGAGATGTATAACGAGAGGGTCCGTGCCTTGAAAGGCAGTTCTATGGAAGAACGCTATAGGCTTTCTGTAGCCCTGGCCCCAGCACTAATCGAGCTTCTTGGACCTGCAAAGTTAGTACAAAAGGAGGCTGTTGGGGGACAACCTGGGCAGCTTGATCCATTGATACGATCAGCGTCCGACTTCAGCTACTCTGCTTCGAGCTACGGAGGACCTGGCTTTCGCTTGGTCGGTGACGCTGGTGGTACGAACTTGGATACTTTCCTTGTCTATATGATGGGACTGATGCCCCCTTTAGCGTTTATAGACCCGTTCTTCTCCTCCGGAATACACCTCGCAATGACCTCCGCATTATCTGCAACGGTATCTATATGCGCCTCAATCCGAGGAGATTGTTCAGAAGTCGATGCAGCTGCATGGCACACGAAGAGGTTTTCGTTGAGTTATACGAGGTTCGTCCATCAGTAGATGCATTTACTCTTCCTAATGAAAGTGTCATGTGCAACGTGATCTGTATAGATTCCAGATAGTGGTGATGAGTGCCTATCAACAGATACGGTCGACGAAACTTGATATCCTGAACGACATCGATGAGGATAATTACGATCGGGCATTTGCTGCCATTCGACCAGGTACTACTATTATTGTATAGTATGAGCTATTTCAAATATACTGACTGTTATTGCTACGCAGTTATCCAGGGTGCATCGGAGATGGGGAATCGGTTGAGTGAGAAAGAGCTTCAGAACGCACTGGAGTTCTGCGGCAAGTGCTTTAACCCCACATCGCCTGAGCACCTTACAGCCGCTTCGAAAGAAGCACTCCCAAAGGAAATGTTTGATGTTACAGCCCCGCTCATGGATCCCCACGCTATTCAAAGCATTATCTCGAAAACTTTCAATCACACGAGTCCAAAAAGTGACCAGGACTTGTCTGGGGCTGAGGAAGAGCTGAAACTTGCTCTGGACAACATCAACGGCTTCAGAGTCATACATCAGGAGCATGATGTCAATAATCTAGAGGCGGAGGAATTGAATGGATATGTGGTGAGGTTGCAACAAGGAAATCTCGGATTGGTGCGCGCGTAGTTGATGGATTCATTGTAATGGTCATACGAAGACTTCATCAGTCTTCAAGTTGGCTAGATTAGGTACAACTCATATCACATTCATCTGTGACGTTTACTCAATAGTTGCCGAACTGCATATTGCGGGTTTCAGTTCACGCCGGGTTGAACGGTGATCTCGGGAAACTAGGATTCTGACATACAGCTTCATCAGAAAAATGCGAAATTAAATTCACGTAGGCAGGTCCCGAGTAGTACTGTTTGCCTGGAGAACTTTTTTCACTTGGTTGCGTCTAAGAAGTAACGCACGAGCACAGGTTCATGCATTTGAATATGGACCTGGTCTAATGACATTAGTGCTGTGGCAAAACTAATAATTGCGAGGTAGTTCTGCCGGCAGAACTGGCAGAATTATTTCGAGGTAGTTGAACTCCACCGGCAGAACTGGCAGAATATTTCGAGGTAGTTCTACCGGCAGAACTGGAAGAACCATGTTCTGCCAACGTAGCATATGGGACATGGAGTATTGATTAGATGTTGCTGTCGAGCAGTCTTACATCGATGTAGTTAGTAGTCTTGCATCTTTAAAACATCGCGTGATTTTGCCATCTGCCATGTTGCCCCACAGCACTACGCTTGACCAGTCGAAATCTATTCCAAATCCACGAAAGTTGATCTCATTTTCAAAAAACGAAATCGACATTCAAATCGACGTTCAAATTCAACTTTGAACTCCCCTATATATAGTTTGAGAGGAACTAGCAAGAAGGTGCGATAACGGCGTAGCAAGGGTTCACGACATTGTGTAATTAATGATGGAGCATTACAAGGAACTGGAGATGGTGGGTGCAATGGATGATGCGCATATTCCGTAAACGCGGCTTGAGTGCTTTTAGCGAGTCTTCAGCTTATTGGACATACGAAAGTTCAATAATTTTACCCCAATACATTAGCTGGCATCGCAGATTGAATGGCACAATAAGTGAATGGACCATGCGTATATTCCGTGAACGCGGCTTGAGTGCTTTTAGCGAGTCTCCAGCTTATTGGACACACGAAAGTTCAATAATTTGACCCCAACACCTTAGCTGACATCGCAGATTGAATGGCACAACAAGTCATCAGTAAACCGGTGAGTTCTTGCTGGCGATCATGCTGATTGAGGTGCATTGTAGGGCTGCTCAATTCTAAAAGTTCATGTTCAATTGCGAGCCCGGTTCGCCGGTTCGCTGCTAAGCCCCGCCAAACTAAACGGGGCTTGTACCTAAACCTTACGGCGCGCAGCGCCAATACTTGGTGTAGTGAAATTATCTATAATCAGTCTTAAAGAACATCCCAAACCTCGTCATTCACATTCCTAACCGTTTTCAGGCCTACCTTTAATATTCTTGAGCCTTTTACTAACCCTTTCCATAGAGTACATCACATATAATATTAGTATGTTCGTGAATATCATATAGTATAGCCATCTCTCGTTCAAAAATGGAATTATGATTATACATTACATTCCTACCTGATAATGTTTAGATGAGGAATGGGTCGGCTGAGGGTTAGGAATGACGAGGTTTGGGAGCCTCACTGAAGTCCAGGATGTGCTTTAAGACTGCTTGTAGATAATTCACTACGCGAATGCTGGTGCTGTGCGCCGTAAGGTTTAGGTACAAGTCACGTTTACGTTTGGCGACGCTTAGCAGCGAACCGGCGAGCTCGGCTTCCGGTTTAACGCGAACTGAATGAAATTGAGCAGCCCTATTAAATGAGCTGAGCAACCCCACATGGTCACATATTGCTCTAGATTCCAATGTGATGGAAACCTTACGATATCTTCTTCTCACCAGTTCTCTGATTTGAACGTACGCAAGAACAAATTGAATTTCAAAGAAACAGTACTTCAGCATATAAAAGCCAGCCGTCTTCCTACTATCCCCATATCACACAAATCATAAACAATGCGTCTCATCCTCGTCATCGCTGCTTTAGCATCAATCTCTGCCATGAGCGCTGACATGGCTCGCGCCTCTAGTAACGCATGTACTTCTTGCACTCACGATAGCGATTGCACCCCTTGCAACGAGTCATGCGGCCCTTGGAATTTTTGCCAGTGACCGGTGAGCCGTGTTTCTGCTGGTATTGCCGTTGACACTTACTCGGATGCGTGGGTTAATTAGTGGTTTCGCGGTTTGATCAACCCTTCACATAAAGAAAACATTGATCTGGGTCAAATCTGAGTTGGCGTTCAGTTAGGAATATGTGGAAGCCTTACGTACACCTACAAATATGGTCCATTGCCTCATTAACATCTCTTTTCGTACCTTACCGATCGTCGTCCTCCCGCAATTTTAGCTCTGTTTTGTTTCGCATGTCTCGTCAGTGTTTCTTATTGTTGGCCACGACTCGTCTATCATTAGTGAACCCATGAAAAAATTCATATCAGGCTATACAATAATTGAAACGATCTCCATAAATGGACCATAATCAATGCTTAGAAGGTTCCGAACTTATGTAAGGCGTGCTCGATTTCACGTGTCAAGTCCTACCGTGCCTTAAGCCAGCCGACCGCCGAAGCGCTTGAGACACCAATGGACTAGGTTTGAACATACAAACTTCGCTATAGTCCACTGACTGGTGATGAGCTATCCAACGCTGAACATAGTATACAACACTGTTAATTCTTCACATGGCATCTATATTATTTTACAAAACGCCAGTGGTACTCAACAGAGGACTTATAATAATGCTCCGAGTCCGGGTCAAAGCAAGAGTACAACATACCATACATTGGTTACAACCACCAACACATGGCTGTTGCATATGATGGGCAAGCACAAGGCAAGAGGAAAGACTCATGCCCAATATTTCTGGTTCGACCCACAGTAAAACATTTTGTTAATCATAATTGCAGCGAGACCCAAAACTCACTTTTGTAGGTTAGGTTCTTGGGTATGGAGAGACTCGAGCCACCACCGGCAGTATTAACAGCTAGTGCAGTCCCAGCATCGGTATTATAATCAAATGGATGTCGCCCAACCTGGAGAAGTAGTCCGAAACTGCACATCATTGCAGCCAGATGTCATCAATGAGTAAAGGAAGTGCGGCCATGATGGTACTGAGGACATGCCACCAGAAACCCAGAACACTGTGAAGAAGCACCGGACGACAAATAACAGTTCTGGCGACACTGAAGATATGCCACCCGACCCTGGAAGACATGAGCGAAGATAACACCGATGACTCAAGAGAAACCTACCTGTATTCGTGCTGAAAATTTCGGTCTGGCTAGCCTAGAGGAAATCAAAACCTCTCTCCGTTGATTATATGGGCTGCGTGAGACACTGAACAACGTACTTGCAAAGACTTGAAGCGCTGTGCTTGTGATTGTGAAAGATGCAGCAGTATGAAGACTGTTGTCCTCAAAGTGTTAAAGGTCGAGACAGATGCATTTTGAGATACCTAACACAGAAGTTGAAGCAGAAAGGACAGTTGAGAGCTCACAGACCTCGCTGCATAACTAGGATGGTGTGTTCAACGAGGTTGCGTGGTGATAAACTTGATTTTCGGTAGCCCAAATTCGGGGCTTAAAGCTTTAAGGGATCATCAACAGTAGCTGGGTAGGAAGGGGGATTATGGAGCCTCCCCTTTGAGTCCGATGCCATCATCCAAGTGAGCTTCCCAAAGTGCACAAATGAACAGCATGTCCTGCTGGAGCTTCGGAAGACGTGCCATATTGGACAGTTCATCTAGGTCCAAGTCCCAGAGTGAACTATGTCTATGCTCACGATCAACTGGCAGCTGTGGTTGGTCCAGATGTGGGTCTGGTTGGTGCTGCACAGGATCAGAGTCTCCCTCTGCAGGATGAAAGTCTGGCTCTGGAGAATAAAAGTCTGGCTCTGGAGGATCAGAGCCTCATTCTGGAGGATGAAAGTCTGGAGGATCGAAGTCCAGGAGATCATTATGAGATGATGCTAGCGAGCCTTGTTGACTAGTAGTATTCATGTCCTAGTTCAATATACTATTAGACATCAACATAAGTACAGGCAATGATACACGTACCTGCTCTGTGATATCTGCTGGTCGATTGCATTTGCAGGGTACACTGTTGTCATCATCATCATTAGATTCGCTCCGACATTTCAAGTTGCTCAGACCAGCCACAGGTGCAATAGATGCGTGGAATGCATATCCACATCTTGAAGATGACGGTACCATGTTGATTGCACTCAAATCGAAGTCCTTTTGCTGTTACAATACTTATGACACACCAGAAGTCTGACATCGGGGTCTAAAAGTATGTATTATGGTGGGTGCAGCAACAGTGCAACAAGGACTCCATGTGCTAGTGACGAGTATAGAGCATTATGACATGTGCAAGTAGTAGCCGTAGATGGACTGGGCACTGCTTGTAATTCTTGTTCGCTGAACACAAAGTCAATGCGTGAAACGAGCAAACAGTCTTCAAAAAAATAGCTTACCTTTGCAAAAACAAAACAAAAAGCAAGAATGACGACAATTTCTGTAGCCTGAATGTTGTGT
Organism: Suillus decipiens; assembly: GCA_016695475.1. Lineage (NCBI taxonomy): Eukaryota > Fungi > Basidiomycota > Agaricomycetes > Boletales > Suillaceae > Suillus > Suillus decipiens. The sequence continues at coordinate 24,700 of MU173131.1, read as the reverse complement.
TTGCGAAACACGTCGATTACCGTAGATAAGACAAGCTATGTAGGGTACACAGTAGCTTTGCATATATTTACATCTGTTTTAGTAGATTTCAGAATGTCCAGTTTTCACTAGGCTTATGTCAGAAAAAAGTCAAGGACCATTTTAATGCCACTGGCTTACAACACTGGTCAAATGCCTTAAAAGGTGCCTTTTAAGGCACTGGCAAGCGTCTCGACCATTCGAGGTTCATTATAATGGATTCTGATGGCATTATATGCTATTATTAGTATTTCCGGCTGACATTGAATCGATAATCAGCCTGTCTCAAGGTTCTCTCTGAGTCCGCCACCACCCTCTCTGCCGTTGGTTAGCAGCCTCCATCTCTGTTGTACATAACAAGTCCATACCTATACTTGATTCATATCTGTTGTATCATTTCCTGGATCTGATGGCCCCAACTCGTTCTGCTTGACAAGGGACATATCATTCTGCAGAAGGGGCGCTAACAGGACAGATGACTTGTACTCACTGTGGCGCAAAATTTAAGGCGCAGGGCATCAAGAACCACGAGACCAGCTGCAGGAAGCACCTGGAAGCTGAAGAGGAGCAACAATGGTTCGATCGAGAGTATGAGAAAGGGCGACGAAAAGGTAAGTCATCTAATTGTGTACCAATGATATTACAATCATTCAATTGATATTATATTTGAACTTCTAGCAAGAAAGGCTTGCAGGGCCCTTAGACTTGAAATTGGCGAGGCTGGCCCATCAAATATAGCCAGTACCTCTGATCCCAAGTCTGATGCAAGTGATGCTCACAACGCATTGCCTGAGCCTGAGGAGCAACTTGATTATGACGGCAATGCGGGAATTACAAGCCCTGGTAAGCATGTTAACTTCATTAGCATTGTTAACTCAGATGCTGACTTATTTTGTACAGTATTTTCCAATGCAAGCATGGCCAGTAATAACCCTGTGC
>MU173131.1:8234-18250 GCA_016695475.1 Suillus decipiens | reverse complement strand
ATAATGAGTCACATATGAATGTACGGTCAAGTGACTGTGGGCGAAAGTAAAGTACAAGGGAATGATGATGTAATCAAGAAAGAAAAGAGTGGGGCATACAACAATTGTAACATTACCCCCGTTTTACGGACAAAGTCACCAACTTAGTCATCTTGATTGTGGTAGTAGATTGGGTCGTCAGAGAACTCGTAGCCTTCTTCATCTTCTTTGCCAGTACGTTTTAACATAAACGCGGTCTCTTCCTGGCCCATCCTTCTGAGCCAATCTGCCTGTCATCTATCAATGCGAGGAATGGTAGTATGGACTGAATCAAGGTAGATCTCCCACATGCCAAGCGCATCGTAGAACCCTTCATCCTTATGCATAAGGGTAAATGGTGGAGTTCCGTGAAACTGAGGGCAGTAGAGGGTTAAGTGGCCCGGTTGATATCGCTCACAGATACGACACTTGTATTGGGGAAAGGTGGAATGATGATGCCCATATTCATGACAAAAATGACATTTCATGTTTTCGTCACGATTCGAATGTGATTGGCGAAGTGGGGAAGGGATAAGAACCGGTCTAGGACTAGCTGACCGCGCTCTAGCTTTGCCTGATGCCATGCTATGATGATGTTTTCGGTTTCAAGTTGGTCTATCGTCAGGGAGGGGAAGGTGCAAGGCACGCTTCTTCAATGGCGATGAGTTCGTCAGGCGATGATGGAGAAGTAACTCTGAATGTTTCTATGGCTACTTGTCCAGCAGCTGATGGATCAACAAGAGTGGCTGAACAGTTCACCTTGGCCCTTGCGGCGATGATGTCCTCATGTGCCTCTGAAAAGGCAGTATAAAGCTCGGCGGGGTGCTCCTCTGTAATCACCACAAGATTCGCCTCAGCAATGTCAGAATTAACAGCAGTGAGCTCCTTGGGAGGAGGGATCACCATAGGGGGGTGAATGTGCAACAGCATTAGCTGTGCAGAAAGAGTGGCGTCCTGTACCCAGTTTGGATGGGTTTTGATAGTGTATGATGGGATGGCTTTTGTGGCTAGCCTTTCTAAGGCTTGCTGGGCTTCGGGATGGTCTGTAACGCGAAGGTGGAGATCTTTTACGAGGAAGGTAGATGCCTCCTTGATGCTAGATAGTAGGCCACAAATGGCATCAACATGAGGATGAGGGTTTGTATAGGAGGTGGTAAGAGATGTATGCGTCGGCTCAATTTGGTGCGGAGAGGGAGGGCATGCAATACCTGCTCGACGTTTGGATATGATGTGGATAACTTCTTCAACACCGCTCTTAAAAGTATCAGGGAGGAGCAGAACACCAAAGTGCTGAATGCATCTCTCGATGTGGTAAAGGCGCTGTTTGATATGATTATCCTGTATGTCGGCAGCAATTCTGCCCAGGAGGGAGGCGGTTCTGATGAGGTTAACGATGAGCTGGGGAATATGGCTGTGCTGTCTTTGCAGTTTCTTGTCGATTTCGATGGCATGTCCTTCGCACAGGAGGGTGGAGATGATAAGGGAGGTGTTCTGGATGTTGGCAATGACATTATGGTAGTTTTCTTGGGTAGGGTCTTTGAGGTCAATGAAAGTTTTGTGGTGTCTAAGTGGTATGGGTGTGATGAAAGAGGGTTGATCTGTAAGAGTGATTTCTGAGTCGAGGGCAGCAGGGTTCATGAATGGGGCAGGCATTTGGTGGTGTGAGAGATGGCTATGAATCATTTGGAGGGTGAATGAAGAAAGCTAGAGGGCATGCTGCTTCTTATATGCTTTCAAAATTCGAGCAGAGTTGCAGAGATTGTCTTCCGGGAGCCATTCGTTATCTGCTGATGAATACCCTTTCCATGACACTAGGTATCGGCATTGTTTCCCGGTTCCTTTGTGCGGTAGGATTGCTTCTATTTCATATTCTTCTTCTTCTTCGATCACATCAGGTGGTGGTTCTAGGAAGTTCGGACCATGCACGTCTGTTTTGCTATAGGTAGATAGGATGGAGGCATAAAACATGGGGTGAATCTTCCATTGCTTGGGAAGTCGGAGTTTGAATGTGATAGGAGATAGGACTTCTTCGATGAGAAATGGTCCATATCTCTTTGGAGTGAGCTTCTTGGACGGGAGTTTTAGACGGAGGTTTGCTGCGGATAGCCAAATCTTATCGCCGATCTTCCATGGGGTATATTTCTGCCCATGAGATCGTTCAGCCATTTTCTGCATAGCGAGGTTATGGCATGCAATAGCTTCTTCTCTAATCTTCTGTAGCATGTGTACCCTTTCTTCAGCGGTTGGTACAGTGGAGTCTGGGATAAGGTGCAGAATAGCGCATGGTTCATAACCCATCATTAGAAAGAAGGGTGATGCATTCCACACATCATGTTTTCAGTGATTGTGGATGAATTCTGCAACGGGAAGGTGTTCGATCCATTCATCAGGGTTGTTTCAGCAGTAGATCTGAAGATATGTTTCCAGCTCTTGGTTGAGCCATTTGGTTTGTCCATCAGTTTGTGGGTGATAAGCCGTAGATGGTGCAATAGTGTAGTCAAGGAGGCAGGCAAGTTCTTTCAAAAATCGGGAAAGGAATTGTAGACCATGATCAGAGATGACTTTGTCATGGAGACCAAAGCAGCGGTAGACATGTTTCAACAATAACTTGGTGACTCCTTCCGAGGAGATCGTTTTCTGGCAAGGAATAAGGATTACCCCCTTCATAAGCCCATGGTCTACCACGACCATGATACTGTCAAAGCTGTTGCTAGGAGGCAAATCGGTGATGAGATTGACGGAGATTTGTGAAAAGGGGCGTTGAGCCGAAGAGGGGATGGGGATAAGTGGGGGTCGAATGGGGTGTGTGTCGGTTTTCATTTGTTGACAGAGGGTGCAACCGTCAATGTATTTATGAATATAAGCACCCATAGAGGGCCACCATGCTTCCTGCTTCACAAGTTCCTCTGTTTTAAAATGGCCTGGGTGCCCCGCAGAGGGATGATCATGATGGCAGGAAAGGATGGCAGCGCGGTGAGGGGGAGGAATGTAGGTGTGATTGCGAAAATAGAGAATACCGTTATCGATCTTCCAGTCCGAAAGAGCAGATTTCATGGGTGGGAGACATACCCCATCTAACGTGTCTGACGCAGTTTTGAAAATGGGATCGTCAAGAGGGTCAGAAGAACCCAATATATCAAGTAGATCTGTATCGATGAGTCGGACGAATAAGGAGTCTGGAAGAAGAACGGTATCTTCATTATCGTGACTGCCAGTATCATGATCAGGGCGATGGGAGAGGGCATCGGGAATGACTAGCTTGGTGCTGGCAACATGATGCAGTTCAATATCGAAAGTGGAGAGAATCAACTGCCAGCAGGCTTGTCGACGGGTAAGTTTCTGAGCCGTTCTAAAATATAGAAGATTCTTATGATCGGTGAAGACTATGATGGGATGAGGGTTCCCTTTGAGGTAGTGATGCCATTCAGAGAGCGCTCAGATAACAGCGAGTAGCTCATGATCAAATATTTGATAATTTCGCTCAGTGGGGTTTAGGGATTGGGAAAGATAGGCGCATGGGTGATAAACCCCATTCTCATCGGTTTGGAGGAGAACTGCTCCCGTGGCAACAAGGGAGGCATCAGTAGTGATAGCAAATTGTCGAAGGGGATCTGGATTATGAAGCACCAGTTGACTGGTAAACTTCTTTTTCAAAGTTTTGAATGTGTCTTGACACTCAGGTGTCCAATCGAAGTGGATATCCTTCTTGGTTAGATTGATAAGAGGCTGGGTGATATCGGAGTAGTGGGAGATGAAGGTACGATGGAAGTTGCAGAATCCCAGAAAGGATCTGACATCTTTAACCGTTCGTGGAATTGGCCATTTGGCAATTCCTTTAGTTTTGGCGGTATCCATGGCAACTTCTCCTGGACAGATAATCATACCTAGGTATTCAACCTCCTGTGCATCAAATGTGCACTTTTCGGGCTTCAGGAAGAGCCGTTCCTTTCATATCTGATCAAGTACCCATCTGGTTCGTTGTTGGTGTTCTTCTATTGTCTTTGAAAAGATTAGAATATCGTCCATATAGATCACCATCCATCCTTCGTTGATTTCCTGTTGAAAGGTTCAGTTCATGTAGGCTTGAAACATTGCAGGGGAGTTGCATAAGCCGAAAAACATGACGTTCAGTTCATAAAGACCAAATTCAGTGGTGAATGCAGCCTTCCATCGGTCGTCAGGGTGGATATGGATGTTGTTATATCTGGATCGAATATCCATTTTGGTGAAGAGACAAGCATTGTGAAGTCGGGTGACTAGTGTCACAGGAAGAGGAAGTGGGTAGGTGTTCTTTACTGTCCAATCGTTGATGTAACGATAGTCTTGGCATGGATGAAGTTCTCCACTTTTCTTTCCTATAAAAAAGAATCCACTGGCTTGCGGGGATTTCGATTCAGAGATGAATCCTTTGGCAACGTTTTCATTGAGAAAATTTTGAACTGCTTCTCTTTCCTGCTCGGATAAAGGATAAACTTTGGACATTCGTGGAACAAAACCAGGTTTCGTTTCTATGCGGTGGTCAATTCCTGGCCATTCTGGTGGGAGTTGGTTAAGACCGTCTTTTGTGAAAACGTCCCTGAAATTGTGGAGATAGGAGGGGACTAGTTCCTCAAATGCTTTCTTCTTCTTTTCCTTTTCGTCGACAGTGAATTCTTGGGCTTTGTTGCTGAATTTAGTTGATTCTTCGAAGGCCGGTGGACTGAGTGAAATCTGGGAATAATTTGGCAATTGTTCAAGACAGGAAGTTCCGTCGCACATAAGAGGGGTATCCATAGAGACTTCCTCAATTATCCGCATCTGTAACCCGTCCACACCATATTCCACAAGGAATTCTCCTTCCTTTAATTTGTAAGTGGCAACATTCCAAACCTCAGACTCGGTCCACACATCTTGCATAGTATCAAAGAAGGGTTCTTTGGCCTCTTCGTCGTCTTCGGTGGGGAGCAACACAGGCACAATTTCTTCTGCCATTGCTTCTGGAGTATCCGGGGTTAGGAAAGGTTTTCCTTGTAGGAATTCTTCCTCCGTAGCCCTTCCTTCAGTAAAATCAAGCCATACTCTTTTGTCTTGCTTCGGAAGAAGAGGTTCTTCTGCTTTTCGAACATGCTCCCATTGCTTACTTGGAGATCTCTGTTCCCATGGTACTGGTGAAGGGTGAGGTGATGGCTCTCTCTCATTCTGTCTCTTTATAGCCCTGGGAATTGGAGACGTAGGGCATCGTGGCAGAGTTTCATGAGGAAGAGTTGGTTGTGTAACCATGGGTGATGGTGGTCTTACAACTGGGGCAGCGAGAGCAGGAGGTATTTCTGGAATAGGAGGGTTCATAGGTACTACACCTGCCATTGCGGGAGGATCAAGTGATTGTGGAGGGTTTATCGGTAGTATGCTTGGCATTGTAGGAGGGCCGGATGATCATGGGAGTTTGGAATTCTTCCATTTCAAAGGAGGATGATTGAAAAGAAGAGGAAGTTTCGCCTTTTTTCTATCAGTGTCAACACCTATTTCGATAAGATCCAACTTCTTGGTTCGTGATAACGTCACCATCTCTGCAGTCCAGTCTATGACTGGGTTCATGACGCGTAGCCAAGGGATACCAAGGAGTATCTGGTCCCTTCTTCCTAAGTGGGTGATGTTGAATTTCCCGTACATGGTTTGTTCATCTATTCTGACAATGAGGAGACAGTAGTGCGTGATTGGGCCTCCTTTTACATAGGAGCCATTGGTGGTAGTAACCTTGAAAGGTTTACTAAGTTGTCTATGAGAGATACCGTGAAGTTTAACAAATTCTTCAGATATGAAGGTTCCAGCTGCTCCGGAATCTATAACAGCAGTGGTTTCGACAGATTTTGGACGAGTGCGCGAGATCAAGGTAATGGGGACACGGAGTTCTTTTCGTTCACCTACAGCATGTACAAGTCATAATAGTACAGATGGAGAAACATACGTCGATTTATTTCTCCATATCAAAAATCCTGAGCCAACCGTCTGATGGTTTCTTCATCTTCGCTTTTGATTTCTTCGATCTTTGACCCAGATCCAGATCCTTCAGATTCTGTCTGGCATACAGGAGTATCCCTCTCCTTCTTCTTAGGACACCTATTCGCATGATGCCCGGTCTGGTGGCAATTGAAACATTTGCCTTTCTTCATATGGTCAGCCTTCTCGGCCTGAGTAAGGCGATCAACCTCTATCATGTTCGGATTGTGGGAGGATGAGTATCGGGAACTTCCATACTTTTGCGACTTCTTCTGGGGTGCGTGGCGGTTACGAATTGACATGAGGCGGTGATAGGAATTGTCTATATTGACACAGGTTTCAATAACTCCATCAAGGGTTTTGGGAACGTCTCCTGTGTTAAACAACTGGGTAAGAATACCCATATTGAGACCATCTTGATAGAACTGGATTCTGGTCAATTCGTTGGAAATTCCTGCCTGGTCAGCAAGGAGGATGAAGTCAGCAGTGTATGTTTGCAAGTCCTTACTTCCTTGCTTTAAGTCACAAAGTTTAGTGATAGCAGACCTAGTGGGGTCAAGGGGCGCGAACACTTTGTTGAAGCTTTTGATAAAGGCATCAAGCTTGCCATAATCATGAGGGGATTTGGAATGAGCTTCTTCGAGGAAATGTTGTTTCCATAAACGGGCATTTCCTTTCTCCATAAAGGAGCAGATGAAGATGACCTTCTGCTGATCGGTGATGTACAACTTATCATTGATGTCCATGTATGCATGGCATGATAAGAGGAAGGACTTTGAGGCGGTTTGGTCGCCATCAAAGATGGTGGGTAAACCAATCTTGAATTCATGATCTTTTGAAGACATTCTGGGCAACTAGCAATGTCACAGGGATGTAAACCTTCATGCCTAAACGTGTGCAAGCAACTGTCCGCTAGGGCTTTATCTGATTTGGTGGGTGGGGGCCGGGGATGTGATAATCGCCAGTATCAAAAGGACTTTAATCTTTTGTTATGAACTGGGATAGTTCTTAACACAAAGGCCGCACAAGAGAGGCTTCTCGAATGTGGATTCATATGCCAAAGCAAAAGAGCAATGGACCAGGTAAGCGATGAAGGCAGTCAAGTGCTCTGAGAGGACTAGACTGGCTGAGTCGAATACATTCAACAACGATGAAGGTAGGTCTGTGCAGTGGTTACATGGAACTAGCTGAGTCGAAGCAAGAGTTCGCTTTAGACTAAGATTTAGGTGTGCTAAACTTAGAGACAATCGAGACGACTAAGGATTGGGGATCCTTAGTGAAGGAAGTTCCAGGTAAAACCCAGTAAGATTAAAGTAAGGAAATACAGGGTAACTACAAGTCCTTATATACTAAAGTAGGAACATACTTTAGGGTGGGCTTGTTAGACATAGATGAGCTGTGTAACTAAAAAGGGAAGGCAGCTATAGTACAACGTGTTGAACGTATGATGTCATAGAAGTCAGAAGAGTCATAATGAGTCACATATGAATGTACGGTCAAGTGACTGTGGGCGAAAGTAAAGTACAAGGGAATGATGATGTAATCAAGAAAGAAAAGAGTGGGGCGTACAACAATTGTAACACCCAGCAAGCTTACAATACGACACGATCCGAATTACATGTCCGCAAGAGACAATACCTCATGCTATCTGCTGCGGTTCCTGCTTGCAGTCGCAACCGTGTCCTCACAAAAATGTCTCCACTGGACACCAGTATCAGCCATCAAGGCCAGAGATACGTGCTGTACTGTCACTTCTGGGTCATAAATGGCCTGTTTTCAACAATGCCTCAGCCTGGTGTTGACCCATGCAGCGCTACTTGCTGGACCTCTCCTGAGGCAAAGCTTAAAGGCACAATGGCTGAACTTTACCTGATCATACCCAAAGATCTGCACCAATCAATGGAGACCTACCCTCAGTTTGCGTCCTTGGTAAGTCTATTTTGAAGTCCTGGACCATGCTCATACTTGTCATTAGTTTCATGCTGCAGTCAGCTCCGAGAGATTGAATATCCTGCACAGCATTAAGGACTGTGCAGGTGTTGTGTTCTCTTCTTTCAAGCTTGATCCAAATCTTTTTGCCGACCAGCCTTCAAAGAAGCAAAATAATAAAGATCTCCTTGTCTTACTGAAGAGGAATGGCGAGGGCAACTACATCTGTCTGGCACCTGTATTGTTTGCAAAGCCCAACACCATGGCAGCTGATGATTTTCTCAAGTCTGTAGTCCTCGTCAAAGTAAGTACTTCTGACTGTCAATGTACAAGTGCATCGCCTAACTCTACTTCTTCTAGATTGTTTGTGTTGAAGTCTTTGGGAAGGCCATACTTGGTGGGAAGACCTGGGACCATCCAAAGGGAAGGGGCCTGCATATGGGCACACAGAGTGTCTCAGAAGATATGATTGCTGGCATGGCTATCTTGGCAAGTTTATCATATGTTCTTTACTTCATATTGCTGACCGCTTACTTACAGGCATGTTTCTTATTGATGCATGATGCCAAGCTCACTGCAATTGGAGCAGAGACCAAAATCGACTACCAGAAGGACTATGATTTCTACTTGGAATGCCTACTCAAAGGCACACCTTGGGCAATTAGTGTGATGGACTATTTCAATAAAGAAGTTTTCAACACTACCACAGTGCCTAGTGTACCTACATCTACTGTACCACCTGCCACACCTCGCACCTGGGAAGATGACTTCTTACAGGAACTCAACAACTTGGACCCTGTCACTCATAATCCTTTGCCAGCTTGTTCTAGTGCATGTGCACCTTCTCCTGCCCTTTCCATCCTTTCCACTCTCTCTGCCTCAACACCAAACACTGCTATCATCCATAATGACCATCCCATCCCTGTCTCAACTGCCATGATTCAGAATTTCAGTTCGTTGACTCAGGTGTCAGTTAGTCAAACGTGTGTTGACACATCTGCTTCAATGCAGCTGCATTTTGGTGTCAATCAATTGTCACTTGCTGACAAAGATTCTTTGGGTGCAGCACCTCCACCATTGACCACAGGTTTCAAAGTACCTGCTTGTTGGGCTCATCGTGTTCCAGCACTGGCAGCCGAAGAAATATCTACAGGAGCTCCGAAGGCGAAGCGTGTTAGTGGTCACAGCAAGAAGGCAACTACGAAGTATAGTGCAAAGTGATTTATTTGTTTTCTCTTTGTGTACTTAGGATTAGATACACGGTCATTATGTTTCATTTGCTATTACCGTTTGTTGCCTTTCAAGGCTCTGAAAATGTACATATAGGTAATTAACTTCCTAAGTATGTATTGGCCTTTTGGCCAAGGGGTAACTATGCCACATAATACAAGGATTCTACTTAACAAGGTTAAAGTCAAGAGTTCAAATATGCTTCAATACAATAAAATAGTAGTAATAACAATTGTAATTATAAAGATTAGATAGTTAGTTAATTAGATAGTAATAAGATAATGATAGTTAGATAGTAATGTAATGTAATGATTAGATAGTTAGATAGTAATGTAATAACTACAAACAGTCAAGTAAGTAGCATAGTCAAATAACAAGGTGGTACGAGGTGTTAAAAGATCACGTGCATCATTCAAATGATATTTTTGTTTATTTTAAGATTGTTTTCGGCATCATAATGCCTTTTAAGGTCCGTCCCTCACGTGTCACAACACAGCCATTTTGATGCCTTACAATGACCCGCGGCAACCATCGTAAGGTCTTAAAATATAATCGTGTGTCATTCAAATACCTTAAAATGGCCTGTGTGAAAAATGGTCCTTAAAATGTCTACCAAGGATTTACAATGGTATGTGGAAATTTCCGACATAAAGCATGGTAGAACTAGACACGTGACACTGTAATTCTCGCAGCAGAATGCATTGATTATGGAAAGCCAGACCACCGCATCACTGAAAATCAAGACACGCTATAAACCATTATATCCCCCTTATAATGGTCATAATATGTCCAATCAGATAAAATATGGCAAGTGGTTTGATAATGCCTTATAAGCCTTTAAACACCTAGCCTCCCTGGCCAAT